>VMRN01000079.1:165169-207652 GCA_010277015.1 Poeciliopsis turrubarensis | reverse complement strand
ATTTATTTTGGGGTATCAAAGTAAAAGGGGGCTGAATGCGATGTGCACAATATTGCAGAATTTTATTCGTAAACATGTGTCATATTCCTTCAATTTCAGAATAATGTGTTGCTCTGGATTCTACCTGATTAGGTGGGAAATAAAAAGTAATGTCACTTTCAGTGTGTTTGTTTGCAGCACTAAGGCAGCTACATTTCAGATGAAAAATACTTGGACAAAACCTCCAATTGAATCGGAAATGCCTTCATTCCCATTGAAAGTCGGATTATACAACATTTTTTATGCGTCCTCTTCCTGCCTGGGGTCAGGTCTTGTTCAGGTTTTATTCCAGTCCAGTATTAAAATGATTTCCAACACGGTCATGGAAAAAAACCATAAGTTTTTCCTTGAATGGAAACAATCCAAAGCTTGTTGCTCAGGCTTTATTTTTATTCAACATTTCAGTTCTGTTTGGACTTTTACATTCACAAAGGGGGGAAAAAAAAGAAGGAAAAGAACTCCTAAAACTTTGTGATGATTTTATATCGTACGTTCCGTAATCAAACTTCTTTTTTATTCTCTTTCCTTCAGTGTCCTAACAGTAATTTCTTCATCGCCTACAATGAAGTTCTTGTGTGCTACTGTCTGAGAGAAGCCGCAGAAATGCCTTGGCGCGGGAGCAGGACACGTCATGGATTCCTGAGTGTGGGGCTTTGCAGGAAAGCCCTGAGTCTCGGACATGGACCGGCTCCAGGTTTCCATGGCAAACGCGCACAAACAGGAGGAAACACTGAGGGAATCCCGTTATTTTACAGCATGGGAGCATTATAAACACCCAGAGCGAGGAAGGAAGCCGCTCTCGATGCTTAAGTAATCCTCACAGAGCTCGAGGAAAGGGGGGACCTCAGAGCAGAACCGCTGCTGAAGCCGAAGCGGACGCACGCTCTTTAACTCTGAAAGGGAGTTTTAAGTTTTTAAACAATAAACGAAGATTTTTCTTTCCTTCTTTCTCTCCTCGCAACATCTAACCGAAGAACGTCTTCTGTGCTATGCTTTTTCAAGGAGAGTAATTTTTTTACTGCTTATATATACTTTTTTTTTAGTATTGTTCCTTTTTTCCGCTTTCTTCTCCAGATGTTTAGAGAGAATTGGAGGCTGGCGCAGTACCACATGATGAGGTCCATGGATCAAGGTACAGCTGAAGTGTTGTGATTATCTGGTAATCAATCAATTTGATTTTTTTTTTATCGTAAATGCAGCTTAGCATGCCTGAAGTGTTGAACTGGAATTTGTTTTGTATGAACATTTTATGGCTCAAAGACAAATTTTCTGCTTTTAACTATAAATTTCGCTTTTAATTGTTCTTGTTTTTGCACAAAATGCTTCAAAATAAGCCAAAATCAACACAAATGATAATATTAAATATGAGTATGTTCATAGATAGGAGTTATTGCTGACAGAGCACATACCTCTGCAGCCATGGGTGTAAGGGGTGTAGCTGCGCGTTGTTGCGTCGTGCGTAAATCCGGGGATACCCCGAGGAGAACCCGAGATTCTCCTTTGTCAACACGGAGCGTCTGACGAGGAAATCCAGTCCAGACTCAAACATTAATGTTTGGAAAAGTTACGAAACTGAAAAGTTTTAAGGTTACGACTATATTTGTGGGTTGTAATAAACTAATTACAACCCACAAATATGTCACTTTAGTTTTGCAACAGGTGAATGACACGCGATAAGCTCCGCTGATTGCCGCTGCAACCCGTCAGACACCCGGGGGCAGCACCAGGCCGTGCGTCAAAAGGCGCAGAACGCTCCTCTGGTGACCAGAAGTGTTAATTCGCTTCCTGGTGTTCTGTGTCGAACAGAGTTCAATCGTTCACCCTTTTCCCCACCAGCCTGACGCTGCCGTAAAAGCCCTTGCGCATCTAGACGATGTTTTACAACTCCATGCAGCAATGGCATGGTGCATTCAAGTACACCTTGCACATAATCAACTTAAAAATAGCTCCAAAATGGTTTGGTCGACTTTCATTACCAAATCTCAACAAGGTCTGAATGAAGCTTTTTAACATTCTTGATTATTTTCAGGCAGTTTTACTGCTGTAGTTTGGCTTAATTACATCAAATCTGGAGCATCAATCAGTTCGATGCTTTGAAAAAACCTTTTCAAAGCATCGAACTGATTGATGTTTTTAAAAATGTTTTAAAACATTTTTTTTAATTCCTTCTTGTAAAAATAAAATATTAAAATGCAATCAGTTATCAGAAAACTCCAAATTAACAAATCATATATAAATATTAAATGAAAGCACATATAAATTGTGCAAGCCAATGTTTTTGTTGCATTTCTTTTTAAAAGTACTATGGAGATTTATGTGGCTCTATTTTGGCACAGGTACTATGTCAACAAAGCTTAAGTTTTATTTTTGGGATAAAAAATATCACGACATAAGAAGTAAATCAGCAGATCACATTACATTTTCAGTAATATTCAGTGTTTATGTTTCAGGCACAAACATAAACATTGTTAAGGTGTCCATTCTAAATCAATAAAGCAATGCTAATGGCAACAACAGTTGCCCATGCTCAATTCTTTGTTTTGAAATTTTAAAGCTTAAAGCGGAGTAGATTACAAACATGTTAAAATTTATTATGCAGTATTTCAAGTGTAATTGATTTTAAAAAGTGATCTGCTGTTTTAAGTATATTTGATCATTTAATGAAACTTAAAATCTCAAAGTGCTTCACATGAGAACCCATTGGTGTGGGGAACCCATTCTGCCAGGGACCTATGAGTGCAGAATCCCTGTGATAGAATACAAAGAGCTCTCTAAGTCAATAAAATACAATTTATTTGCACTCCAAAATAAACAGGAAGTCATATGTCAAAACTTGTGGGAATTTAGTGGGAAGCCAGGCAGCAGCATTTGGATTAAAACTTCAACATGTGAGAAGTCCATTGTAAAAACCCAGTAGTGGAGAAAAACAAAAGTATGAATAATTATATGCAGTTTCCTGCTTGAGACAGTTTGGTAAAATTTCTCAAGGACGTACCTATAAATGTACCTTTATAGTAAGATTAGAACAAGATGTATATCACATATTATAGCCAAGAGTGTTAGATGTACTGAGTATCATTTAATTATATTTTATTATTTGAAACGATGTTTAATCATTTTTAAGGCGTTTCAATGTAGAGTCCCCCAATGTCCGGCTTACTCTGAATACACCATCTCTTTAAATGCTGCCGTAAATCACAGAATAGACGCGCATTTCGACGGGGAGGGGGAAGTCGGCGCGACGCAGCACCTGTTTGCACTTTTGCTCTTTGCTGCTCTACGCATCTTCTGAGGCGGGGGTGGCGTGATAGGGGCCGCGGTGATGCACTGAAACTTTAGAGAAAAGAAAAAAAAAACTCACACACTGTTGCTCAGTTCGTAAATAGACCCGCCTTCCTTCTGAAAATAACCGCGGAGAACTGAAACAGGAAACTTGTGCGCCGCTTCACCTTTTCTCCAGCTCACCCGATGCGGGATTTGACGCTCAAACACCAAATTGGCATCAGCCGCGCACATCCCTCGCTCTGCTCCTGGAGGAGTCGGTAGATAATTACAAAAAAATCAGACAGATGACCTCCTTCTACGACGAAAAGGATCTGGAGGAAGACCTCAGTCGAGCCAATTGCCCTGATGAGGATTTGCAGTTTGAGTACTTGTTTGAATATGAGCCGCCTTGCAGCGACTTTGCAGGAGGAGATCAAGGTTTGTCCGATGGTTTTTGTTGACCTGAACTGACCTGTGCTTCTTCTGCGGTTGTTTTGCTTGTGGCTGATTACCATATGGCCTGTGAAGTCTGTCCATTAGAATATAAAAATAGACCAGGAAGCAAATTTGTTGTTGATGTGGCATCAGATAAGAAGCCATGTGAGAGAAAATGCCAGAAGGTTCTCGTGCTTTCAGCTGATAAGTTCACATTCATGTATTTGATTTGTTGTTTAGTTGGAGAGGACAAAATATAGTTTTTTTTTTTTGGTTTTTCAGAAAAATAGTCTGTTTTGGAAGACATATAATATTTGGAAAACGTGTAGCTTCTTCCTCACTGCTCTCTTCTTTTCTCCATCACTATAATCCTCCCATCACGTTTCCTGACATTTAGCATCTTATTCACAAAGATTAAAGTATCAGCTTACAGTCAGACTCTGCTTGCAGACTCTGTCTGCACACATTAAATACATTAGTTACTGTAGATGGCATGAGGCAGGCCATTACATCAGATGTTACTCTTTAAGGCTGCAACTAACCATTCTTTTAGGAACCAATTATTTATCAGATAAAAAAATGGGCACAACTGCAGATTTTTCATTTACCCGCTTAAGCTTATTTTGTACAATATTAGTAAAAATACAACTAAACAAATATTTCAATTCCTCAATAAGAAAGTAAATATGTTATATTCTAGAAGGCAATAATTCATCATTCCTTTAGTGCAGGGGTGTCAAACTCCAGGCCTCCAGGGTCAGTGTCCTGCAACTTTTAGATGTGCCTCTGCTGCACCACTCCTGAATATAATAATTAAGTCATTAGCAAGGCTCTGGAGAACTGATCTACACAAGGAGGAGGTAATTAAGCCACTTCATTCCAATGTTTTGTACCTGTAGCAGATCTAAAAACTGCAGGACTGGACTTTGACACCTGTGCCTTAAATCTCAAAAGATCATTTGAGATTTAAAAAAAATGTTACCAGGTGAAGCTGAAACTTTGCCACTTGCATTTTGCATTTGTCTTATCTGCATAATGTATATATATTTTTTATACTTTTATATAATTTTGGATTAATTACCTCTCTGAGCATGTTGTTCTTTGAGCAATTGACATTTTATTGCGTCTGTAACATGATTAGTTGACGATTTCAAGAATTGATTCATCACCATAAATTATTTCAACCGTATTGCACATTTTAATATTGCAGTTAAGATTAAGATTCACTAAATTATGCAGCTCTCATCTGATATTTGTTTCTGCTTGTTTTTAATATCTTGTGATCCTTTTTTTTCTCCAGATGACCCTGGCCTTGCCACTCACAAGATCCTCAGTCCTGAATCTGAGCAGGTTTTCCCTTTGGATGAGCAGTACAGGATCAAGTCCTGCAACTCCCCTTACTCCAACCTCAACCCCGAAGTTCTCTCAGGGTACGAAAACCAGGAGACCAGAAACTACCTGGACAACAGCCGGCCTCCAGGTCTGGCCCTGAGCCCCCGGATCGAAATCACCCCGTCCCGAGAGCACTACAGTCATGGCCGGGACTCGCTGCCGAACCAGCACCTGAACCTCAGCCCCAGACCCACCCTCACTGTGCCTGGCCATGAGAACCTCGCCTACCGTGAGCCCCAGTGCCTGAGTCCCGCCAGCAGCAACTCCTCCACCAGCTGGCACTCTGAGAGCTACTCGCCCTGGGCATCCCCCTGTGTTTCCCCCAGTAGCGGCCCAAATCCAGCAGATCTCTGCCCCCGCATGCAGAACATCCATACCGGCTCCCCGCGCACCTCCCCGGGTACCTCCCCTCACACTAGCCTCGGAGAAGACGGCAGCCTGGGAGTACGCTCGCCCTCGCCCCGACCGCGCTCCACCTCCCCGCAGGGCAAGCGAACCTACGAAATGTACCGGAATCCGGGGCTGATGCCTGGGCAGCGGTCCCGCAGTCCGTCCCCGCATAGCGGCCAGGAGAACCCCAACAAGGGAGCTCATTTCACACATGCCGGCCTTGTTGAGGGCATGAATGGATTTGGCAGCAGTCAGCCAGGCATGGTGCCCACCAAAATAGTCAAGACCTCCAACCAACTTTACGCTTTAATCCCAGAGAATCACGGAGACGGGAACTACTGTGATCAGGACATTAAAACCAAACCTGCTGCAGAGCCTTTCTATGTCATCCCTTCAATCTGGCCCAAGCCGCTGGTTCCCAACATCTGCAGGTAAGTTGGTGGAAAAACCACAAACCTTTGAAGCTCATGTCTTTCAACGTGAATAACTAATTATCTTTGTCAATTTGCAGCCTCCCATTGGCTACAGCCCCACCATTGGAGTGGCCCCTTCCCAGTCGCACAGACCAGTATGAGCTCCACATTGAGGTGCAGCCCAAGCCGCACCACAGGGCTCACTATGAGACGGAGGGAAGCCGGGGCGCAGTTAAAGCCCCCACAGGAGGACATCCAGTGGTACAGGTATGTCCCAAAGTTTGAGTACACCAATACAACTCCATTAAGCAGAAAATATTCATAGTGAAAGTTTTTGTTTTACTTTTCTTTTGCTTTACATAGTGCCCTTATTTGAAGTAAAAAGACAATTATTTTTTAGATTTTTATTTCAGACTCAACTTGTAATTTAAAAATCAAACAGTTCTTTGAGCGAAACATTGTCATGGAGACCAAGGAGCACATCAGACTAGTCAGGGAGAAAGTTTACAGCAGGGTTAGGTTTTAAGGTAATAGCCCAAGCTTTGAACATCTTGTATATCACTATTATTCCGTCTGAAAGTGAAAACCAATGCAAACATACCAAGACATTGGGTGTGTCCAAATTCAAGGCCTTTCGTTAATCGCAAAGACCAGGAGTTTGAAATTTGACTGTCTGGCCTTCAGATTTATTCCTGCCTCTACCCCAGAGCATGTCCTGTTGGTGGTGGTGAAAATCTTGCTAGTTTGTGGAGGACCCTTCAAATTTGGAAAGCCATCCTTGCTGTGGCGTAATGAGTCTCAAATGCGACTGTCGAAGGATGCAGCCCCTGAATTTGTACACAACCATGGCAACCTAAACTGGCATCCTGGACAAGGAGAGCATTTATCAGAGAAGAAGCCAAGAGACTCATGGTCTCTCTGGAAGAGCTGCACAGGTCCGACCCAGGGGGAAGAGTTTGTTGACTTTACCTTCATTAGTCATGCACTCTACAAGGTTGGCCACCATGCAAGAGTGGCAAGATTGTTGAATTGTTGAAAGAAAGCCATAAAAGTTTCTGTTCCCTGCAGTTCACCATTAGTAGAGGATACAGCAAACATGTGGAAGAAGGTGTTCTGTTCCGATGTGAGCAAAATTAAACTTAATGACCTGTGCAGGAAAATTACCAATGCACATCATCTTGAACACAAGAACCCCAACATTAAACATGGTGGCACTATTATGCTGTGATGCCTGTATTCATCAGGGAAGAGTTCAAAGGAGGTTCACCTTCCTGCAGGATAATTATCCCAAAACCTACAGGCAGCGCTGAAATGCAATGACCGAGATCAAAGCTCATTATGCGCTAAACTGGCCTAGTCAAAGACCAGACCAGAACTCTTATTGTTTATGATTGGTTTTCATGCAGTCTGACTAAGCTTGAACTATTTCAAATGAAGAACAAACAAACTCTTTAATTCAGTGTGTTGTTGCGTCCTACTTTATGATGTGTGTGTTTATTGAAAAATATGAGTAATGTGCGACTCAAGCAGCGTTGCAGTGAGAACTAGTTATGCATCAGTGTTGCCCAGCTGTATGAAAACACAAGATGCCATTTCTCACTTCCTTAAACAAATCATAGATGGACGTTCTAACCTCAGATACACAGTGTGACACATAGTAACCAACTCAGGACAACCCTCAAGACTGAACCAAGAGTCTGTGTTTCTCACTGACCTGATTTCTCTCTTTTTTTTCTACTTTCCGGCCTAAAATAGCCGTCTGTGTTGCATCCTCGTCTCATGGTTTTAACCACACACACGGATCTATGTTTATGCAGTTCTGAGTTCCTCTTCCATACTGTTTCGTTTACTGTGCAGCTCTTGTATTAGGTAGCAAAGTTGAGGTACTGGAAAGCTGTCAAGGCATGAGAAAATAAAAAAAGAAGAAAAAATACAGAAACAGTTCCTGTCGTTAGGGTAATTGCAGTTCAAGAGGAAAGAAAAAGTTTTCTTAATGTCGGTCATGGTCCTAATGCTGAAGGAAAACACAAATTGGTTGTGGCACAGTTTCAGCCGGCCGTAGTGGCCATAAATAGTTTCAGCTTCCTTCTTCTTTGCGTTACTGTGGCAACTTTTCTATACTGTTTTGCTCCTTTTCCATTTTCTGCCCAGTCCCTGAAGAACTCGCCTGAGGTCAGAGCTGCCAGGTTTGCCAGGACAGCCGGACCTGGCTACCCGTGGCCGTACACTTTGCCTAAACTTTCCTTTACCTCTCTTCCACTCCCTCTGCTGCCTTTTTCTCTGAGCAGTCCACTTTACTTTTCCTCCACTCACTCGCTGCCGTGACTCACAGCTCCTGCCGCTGCCATGCCAACCGGCTGACTCTTCACGCCCTCCTTGGTGTTTGCAGTTCACTCCTGCACGCCGTGTTGTGTGTCCACCTGTAGATGGAGGGAATGCGTGCTTTCACGTTGCCATGGTTTCTGCAGATACTGAACCCCTCTTTGAAGTTTCATGGTTACAACCACCAGAGCAAATGGTGGTTTGGAGAGATTGAAAAAATTAAGAGAACTTGAAATAAAACTTTTCTCTTTGGTTTGATCACATTTTTCTTGTAAAGCAGCTTTGCTTCAACATTTGGAATCTAGTTCACACATTCATTCTGCAGCAAGGGTCACACTCGATGCAGTTTGCACAAAAACAGCATTCTCATGCAAGTTCACACCTTGTGGTTTTTGCAGGTTTCCTCAGAAAATACTCAGGTTAAAACTAGCATCTTTGTCAGTACAGTGTTATCTACTTTACCAAGTCTGCAAGTTAGGCATGGTTATGTCAATGACTATGATCTTGTTGCATCTGCCATCCAGTGTAAATAACTTGAATGAAAGGTTGGAGTCAAAGTACATATACAGGTGTAATTTCTTGCTCTTCTTAAATTTTAATAAGCATCGCAACATGAATTTAGGTAAAAGAATAGGTAGTGATCTGGTACAGATTAAATACATTGATTAACAAATCCCTAAATACTGTTAAGTTTCCTTAGTTAACAGAAGGGTCAATGGTTCAGTGCTGACTGTGTGTGTTTTGTGTTCGTAGTTGCACGGCTACAGAGGCAAAGATCCAGTTGGCCTCCAGATTTTTATTGGTACCGCAGATGAACGCATCCTGAAGCCTCACGCCTTTTATCAAGTTCACCGGATCACCGGCAAGACGGTCACCACCAACAGCTATGAGAGGATCATCAACGGCACCAAAGTCCTGGAGATCCCATTGGAGCCAAAGAACAACATGAAAGCCATGTGAGATGAACGCAACAATATCGGTATAAAAATGCCTCCCCCAGGTTTTCTCGCAATGACGTTGTTTCATTTTTCCTCCCACAGAATCGACTGCGCTGGCATCCTGAAGCTCAGGAACGCCGACATCGAGCTGAGGAAAGGCGAGACGGATGTTGGTCGGAAAAACACTCGGGTCCGACTTGTGTTTCGCGTGCACATATTTCAGCCTGGAGGTCAGGACGTCTGTCTGCAAGTGGCCTCGCATCCCATCGAGTGTTGTAAGTTATCAATAAATGTATTATTTATACTTTTCATGGGTTTCCTGCTGGTTATTAAAACCTGCCCAGTGAGGTATAGCGAAAACGTAAAGTAAACCTCATTACCTACATTCAGATGAAGTTGGATTGGGGCTGATAGCCCAGAATCCTGAGAGTAAAACACCTCTTTATGCAACCAGGGCTTCCATCCAGCTGGTGGTGGCTGCAGGTACCTGTTTATATTGACTCAGTTCTGAAGTCTGTGTTTGGGTACATTAATGGATGTGTACACAGAGTTATTAAGGTGCTGGATGTAATCGCAACTCAAACAAAAGGTCCCCTTATCCACCTTTGATCAACAACTTGTCAGGTATGATGAACTGCCTGCGATACGCTTCTGATACTGACCAACGTCATGACTCAAAAATCGCTTTGCACTGCTTGTGTCTCATTTCGTGGAACAATTGTTGCAATGCTGTGTTTGCTGCAAAACAGATGAGGAGTGATAGAGCTGCATGAGTCTCCTGGCATCTGTTGTGCTGGCAGATAAACACACTGTGTCAGAGCAGGCCTGCCCATGTCTTCTTCTTTGAATAAATTTGTTCCCCTTTCAATGTTACAAAAAAACAAAGATCACATGGTTGTCACTAAATACAACTTCCTTTAAAGAGTATCACGTTTCGATATGTAACCATGTAATAAAATCTGAATGGACTTTTCGGATACTGTGGATTTAAAAATTGTGGAATGATGTAAGAAAAAAAAAAACTTATTGTAGTTTTTCTTCTGTTGAAGCTACACTATTTTTTATTTAAATGTGTGGCTAGACTCGGTGTAGTGCTGGAACATGAAACCCTGCTTCACCTCACAAACATTTTGAAATAATTGAATAAAACAAAAAAACAGTACTGCTACCACCATGTTTTACAACAGCTGTGGGGTTTGTGTAGTGATGTTCAGTGTTTGCTGCATATTAACTTTTTGTCACCTTCAAACCACCTTCTTCTTTGTACCTTTGTTCATTGAAATTGCTTGTTGCTTCTCTGCAGATTTAGAGTTTTTGCTAAATAATGTAAGAAAATCCTACTGCAGCCAGTGAATCTTTTTACATCAGATTAATCAAGTACTCTATAAGTGGTGGCGACGCAAACAAAATGTAGTATTTCAGAGTATTATCCTGGGGAACGGGCCTTTTCAACTTTTAACATTTGTTTTTCATTTAAGCTGAACAGAATATTTTTACGTTAACTGTAGAAATAGTTTTAAGAGGATTTATTTTCCTCACTGAACAACAAGACTCTGTCAGAGGTAAAATATAAACCAGAAGCTGGAGGTAGTTAGTAGCTGCTGCCTATCTCGCTTACATTTATCAGACTTGCAAACAAAATGCATTTCTGCAAATTATTAGCTAATCCTTTTTTTTATTTTTTAAGGTTTCTATCTTTTTCATTTGCGTTGTACAAACTATTTGTAACATTATGTGTACAAATAGTGTTAAAAGGATCTACTTTTTCTCACTGGGTCACCATGACTGTTAGAGGTTCAATAAAAAGTTAGGCAAGTTTTTTTGCGCAGCGTGTTTAGACTTTTTAAAAAGACTCATCAGACTTTCTTTAGCCCCTTCCTATAAATCAGTTGAACATTTACACTACGCTGTAGTGACTCCTCTTGATAAGCAGCACAAGTTGTGATTTGACTCATTTAAAGTGCCAACAGTTAGAGCGATGACTTTGATTATTGAATGACTCAGCATTATCTCTTTATTGTAAACCACCACCACTTCTGGGTAAATTTG
Source organism: Poeciliopsis turrubarensis (assembly GCA_010277015.1). Lineage (NCBI taxonomy): Eukaryota > Metazoa > Chordata > Actinopteri > Cyprinodontiformes > Poeciliidae > Poeciliopsis > Poeciliopsis turrubarensis. The sequence goes on along the minus strand of VMRN01000079.1, from coordinate 196,410 downwards.
TAGTTGTCTTCTAGTTAGAAAGCGACATTGAACATGTTACAATACTGACATTCAAATTGGTATATAAAGAGTATTTTAATCAATAGTTGAAGCTTAGATTAGTTTGTAATGCACTACATATTAGTGTGGTCAAAATTAATAAAATAAAAATGCTTTGTTCAGATGTGCTCTCATGTTTGATCTGTCCACAGACATGAATGATATTTAATATGCAATCATATAAATCAGGGAAGCAAAGGAAATCCTCCCACTGGAGAAAGTGACTGTAGTGGAAAGGCAGTAAAAGTTCCACACCACCCCTCTGTGTGTCCCTGCAGCTCAGCGTTCTGCACACGAGCTTCCCATGGTGGAGAAGCAGGACATGGACAGCTGCTCCGTCCTGGGCGGCCAGCAGATGATCCTGACTGGGCAGAACTTCAGCTCCGACTCAAAGGTCATCTTTCTGGAGAAGAGTCACGGTGAGTGTCTGAGAGCACCAGCTCCATGTTGGAGTCTGTAAAATCTTTACGGCCCTTCTCTGTGATAGTTACACAACATTGTGTGTAAACGGTAACGCCACAACCACCAAGCATAATTAATGAGTCAATGTGTTTGTGCAATAAGTTCCTCGCTGTTGCATTTCTTTTCATACCCGTCGTTGTGTAAAGGATAGCATCAGCTATTTGCATGATCAAGAGGATGATGCTGCAGCCTCACTTCCTATTAACCTCCAATGACTTCCATATTGTATCACTCAAAGGGGCCTTTTGTTGCATGGTTCATGATTCTGTGCCATGTAAAACCTGCCACGGACATTTCTGATAAAAAGGATTTCAGTTGGTTTTTATGAGAAGCGAAGATCAGTTGTAATTTCATTGTTCCCTTTACACTAACAAGCACCAGCATATGGTTTGAACTTTGTTTAGAATTAGGTTTCCTTGTTTCTGCTTGCGTTGCTCTGGGCTGCATCTCTGTTTAGCACAGTCTGTTTACCTCTAGGTGACGATAGAACAGTTTGCAGGTCTGAACAGGAATTTACATATGTTGATCATTGTTTGATTGTCAACTTAATATTGGCTATTGTTTACAATATATTTGACATGTTCTTGTTTAAAATAGCATCATTTTCTATGGTTTTAGTTGTAAATATAAGAATTTGATGGGCAGGTTTAAATCAAGCTTGGATTTATTCTAGACTTTCAAATTGTAAACCCTACCCAAGCAAGATGCACTATGATTGTAAACTTTCTGTTTACAATCAAATATTTTTGATTATTTTAGTTTATCAGATTGCTGTGGCATGTTTCTTTTTTCTTTTTACATCCAGTAACTTTTCAGCAAACCTTATGTCCTACTTACTTTTTTTTTTGTCTCTTGTCTGGGAATCCCTTCTGCTATTTCGCAAGACTCCATAGAAATTGTGAGAAGAAATCAGAAGAGAAAGCTTGCAGAGAGGGATTACCTTTGTTTTGGAGACTTTCTCTGACACAAAGTTCTGAATAAGTCCAGCTGTGAAATCCTTCTGAATGAGTGACAGCTGCATCTGGCTGGAGCTCCCCTGACTCTTGTCTTTGGACGGAGAGAGCTTTATTTGGGAAATAACTACATCCCAAGCCAAACCAAAGCAACTCAGTCTCTTTCTCCAGGTCCATCAGCCCTCCTCCCATCAGAGGTAATCGTTAGTGGAGGGGGGAAGGCTCGGGGTCTCCCTGAGAGAAGAACTGAAACAAAACGCAAACAATTCCCAAAGCCAACAGAGCAGAGCGTCATCACATTTTGCAGAAGAAACGGAGAAAGTTTCTCATGCAAAAAAAATAAGACCAAGAAAAAAAAGTTGGTAGTGTGTGTGGAATCCCCCTCTCTTGCTGACTCATTTAATCCATGTGTTTTCAATCTGTAGCTTGAGGGTTTCCCACCTAAACCTGCAACACTTCTGTGTGTTTGCACTCAAATGCCCCACTTGTTTTATAGATTAAATCTCCTGTGTAAAATCAACTGTTACTACATTAAAGCCTGCAGTTTTTCTTTTTTGCTAGCTAACATTTCCAGCAAAAAAAAAAAGACATATCTTCTCCAGTCATATTGCTGAATGAGTGTGTTTTAGATGACCTACAAATTCTGCTTCTAAGTGTGCTGGTTGGTGGGACAGGAAGTGGTTTCGTCTATATTTTATCTACAAGCACAAGCTGCATCTTCAAGCTAACATATAACCAAAACAATATGCAGGTTTTAATGGAGGATTTTATTTATTAAGGGAAAAGAAAAAGCTTTCCAAACCAACTTGGTTCTCTGTGGAAAGAGTAATTGTCCCATAAACTTAAAAACTGGTTGTCCCACCCCTGCAAGCAGCAACTACCATCAAATCTTTGCAAAAAAACTGGCAATTAGTCTCAGTGTGGAGCAATTTTAGCCAATTTTTCTCTGCAGAATAGTTTTAATTTGACCACATCAGTGGGTTTTCCAGCGTCAATGATTTTTTTTGATGCTTAAAAACCTTAATTTTGTCTTTTTGAGTTGTTTGAAGGTGGATTTGCTGGTGTGCCATAGATCCTTGTCCAGCTGTATAAGATTGAGCTTCAGGTCACAAACTGATGGCCAGGCTCTTCCTTCCCACACTATCACCTTTTTTGATTCCTAGAATGACATTCTGATAGTTTTGATGGAAGACATAAATTCTACTTTGGTCTCAACGGTCATTTAAATCGTCTAGATTAGTTTTAGGAAATGTGTTTCTTTTTAGTCAGCTGTGGTTTTTACTTCAGACCTCCCACAAGGATGTTATTGTCGCATCACGTTTAATGTTAAACAGCTAACCTGAGTTTAGATGTCGTTTGGATTATTTTATGACCTCACCTACTTAATTTGGCAAACCAACCAACCCTCGGGAGGAGCACTACTGTTATACATTTTGTTTATTTGTTGGTTATTCACTGTGGTCCACTAGAGTTCCCAAGTCATGGAAAGAACTTCATAATCATTTCCAGACTGAAAAAAGTCAATGGAATTGTCTTGAATTTTCATAGATTAGGGTGTGAAGTGTTTACAAAAATGTATAATTTAATGACGTAACAAGAAGGGAAATCTCTTTTTTTTTTCAAATGTGGCCATGTTAGATTTGATACCTTTTGTCAAACAGAATTTTTTTTTTTTTGTATTTACTTGGTTATTTGTGACTTATGTGTAATATTAGATTGATCTGGAACATTTAAATGTGATCAGAGGTTTTTTTTTTTTTTTTTTTTTTCCCCACCACTGTAAAACTACTTTTCAGAAAACAAACCTCATGAACATTCCTTTTACTTTCTCTTCTGTCCCAGATGGCCAGCAACTCTGGGAAATGGAAGCAACAGTGGACAAAGACAAGAGCCAACCTGTACGTACTAAACATCTGTTAAATAAAAAAGTTTTCTACTATGGGACATTTTCTGTTGAAGCTCAGCTTAAATACGTTTGGCATTCAAAGGGATAGTTCACATTTTATGAACCGTCTAGATTATTGCTAAAGAAAGAGTCCAATAGACTCATCTGCTGTTGGTAAAACATTAACCGTATTTAAAAATTATTTTGCAGAGCATGCTGTTTGTGGAAGTGCCATCTTACCAGGATACATCCATATGCCAACCTGTCAAAGTGAACTTCTATGTTATTAACGGCAAACGGAAGCGCAGTCAACCTCAGCATTTCACCTTCACCCCACTGACATGTAAGAATCTGGGGCTTCGGGTTCTTTTCTTGTTTTGAAGACATTTCATTGTCTCATTTGTTTTTCCTTTATCTTCCAGCTCCTGCCATAAAGACAGAACCTCTCGATGAATATGAAGCACAAAATATGGGCTTTGGTATTCCTCAGATCTTGGGCTTATCGCCTCACTCCTACTACCACAACCCTCGCGGCATCCTTCACCCAGACAATGGTCTAATGTCCGGCATGGCTTCCTGTCAGCGTTTCAGCCCCAACCTTCCACACCAAGACGCGCGTTTCCAGCAGCAAAGCCCGGCTATTGTCTATTCTCGAGGTGGGAAGAGCCTCAGTAGCAGCCCGGGCACGTGGCACTCTGGCGGGGTCATGCCTGACCCCCACCGGTCGGTGCTGGTCCACACAGGTTCACCAGCTCAGTCCGTAGGTCCCATCAGTTCAGGCCAGCACTCATCTATCATCCAGTTCTCCCCCACCAACCACCACCTGCTCAGGGCTGGAGACGCGGAGACTATCCCTCCTCCTCCGCCTGATAACCAGCAGATCCTTTTCTGCGATGACTACCCTCCACAGGCAGGATCCCACTCACCTGGACACCCCCAGGCCCAGGCAGCAGTGACCCACCAGCAGCCATGTCCCACCGTCATCCAGCAGCAGCAGCAGCAGCAGCAGCAGCAGCAGCAGCCGCCGCCGCCGCCGCCGTTTGGGCCGAAGGAACCCCAAAAGGTCCGGGTGTCGCCTGGGGCACAGCCGATGGAGGTTACCGAAGACGAACAGAGGAGAGTGACGGTCAAGGAGGAGAACTTGGACCAGGCCTACCTAGATGATGGTGAGTGTAAGTTGTTGCTTTTACGCTCCCTGTAGGGCTGCACCATACTGCTGGAAAAACAAACTGTCATGTCTGTTGATATCATTAATTATTTATTAGTTTTTTTGTTTTAAATATGTAAAATACTACCAATCTGGTGGCGTGACCTTTCCTGTTTCATCCAGTTTTTCATGTTGTTTATTTTTAAGCAGTTATAAGACATGATGGCAAAACCTTCTGCTGCACCAGTTATGCAACAAGTTGCTGCTAGGTAACCAAAGAGTGAGTGAGTCAGTTGATGCCACCCATGTGAGAGGTTGAGCAGCTTTAATGGAGCTACATCCTCCAGAATGCTTTTTGTGCATTTTATTGATATTGATTATGATGCACATTGTTTTGGATTGATTGTCCAGCCTTTTGCTCCCTGTGAGTGTTGGAATGAGTAGCTCAAGTGAAATGAGCTACTCATTACACAGCCACCGAAAGAAATGGATGATAAGAACCAGAAGCGGCAATATGAGTTCTCTTAAGAACAATTCAAGGATATTTACAGTATCTGCACCATCTGTCGCTCCAATCTGGCTCCATAGTATCTTCGGAACAAAGCCAAAAGAAAAAACTGTTAAAACAATCCATCCAAAGTGGAAATAATGGTGGGTTTGAGTCATATGTTTATACTTGCGCTTGTCAACTCTGTTTCCCTCTGACTGAATTAATGTCTGGCCAGATCCAGCAGCAGGCAGAAGGTGGAGCCTTTCCTTGTTTTGCTGTTAAAGGTTCATTATCTTTGAAAGTAAAGTGACAGGCTCTGAAAAGCAGCACACCATCTACTTGATCACTCAGTCGAGATGGAAAGTGTTTTAATAGGATTTAGGTTTTTCATCTACCACATATTAATCTCAGGCAAAATGAGAAACCACAGCAGATGGATCAGGGTAGGATTATAAAACAATATCCAAAGCTTTAAACATTCACTTCAACATCAAAGAAACTGTATTAATCTAATAGGGAAATTAAATGTTGCAATTCAGTTTTCAGTTGAGTTGCAACAAGAATTGTTGTACATTCTGATGGCTGAGGACAGGAAGAATCTCCTGTAGCAGTCTGTGGTACATCGACTGTAAATAGGCATCAGACTGAAAACACTCTGGTTTTGCAAAACAGTCTTGTGGAAAGGATTCTTAGGGTTGTTGAAGCATCTTCTGCATGGTTACATAAGAAGAGCTGCAAAAGCCCTAACGAAAACTTGACAGAAGACTGGCAGTGTTGTATTCAGAAAAAAAGAAGTTTAAAGAACTCCTCTCTGCAGTTTGCTACAAGCCATGTATGTTCTGTCATAAATGAGGAGGTGCTCTGGATAGATGCAAAAGGGGAAACGCCAACGACAAATTAGTTGAGAAAGAATGATGGAATTAGACAAAAGGAAATCGAGGAAGAAAACCAGTTAAAGAGTGCAAAAAACTCGAGTAGCCATCCAGATCTACTATGGAATGGTTTAGATCAAATTAAATTAAGCTCTACGCCTAAATCTAATTTTTTTGGAAAGACTCAAACTCCCCATTCTTTGCTAATCTCGCAGTTTTGTAAAGAAATATTTGTGTCTAAATGTATAAAACTGACATAATACAAAACACTTTTTGTTTCTGTGATCTATTAAATCAGGAAGTTGAGTCAATCACACTTTCCAGATGTTTACTTTTTGAAACCATTTAACATTTTTGTCCCCCCTTGAAATGATACATTTTTTGTTGTCCACATTTAACTCCAACATCTGCTTATATTGATGTTTCTGAATGCTAAGTGCTAAAATATATTTCAGTAACACTTTTCGTTTTTGGTTGCCATGCTCCACTGATCATTATGCTGGTTGCACAGGTTCACCTGACACCGACACACATCAGGTCAGGAAATGTGCTTTTCTTTTTTTTCTTTTTTTTTTTTTCTAGCCAAAGACTGAGCCATTGGGAGAAAAAAAGTGTCACTCTGCTGGCCGCCTGGACATGTTGACACTGTTATGAAGTGAAAAACAACTTCTATGGCAACCATTGTCAAACAGTGGAACGTGCTGCCTGGGAGAACTGGGGAAAGCCTCCCTGTTTGTTATAGTTGGCCCGGATTTCTCCTTGGCCTTACGCCCCTCTGTCCTGTGGGGGAGCCCACCAGAGAATTAGCTTTTTTTCCGACCACAGGATTCTGCCAATCTGGCACAAGAAATTCTTATTTGCAGCTGCTGCCCTCTCAAAATCCAGGCCGTTCCCTGTAAGATAGCAGGGAGGGTGGAGGGTGGTTTGCAGGAAAAGGGAAGGATCTGTGTGTATTTGTGTGTTTCAGTGGAAAAAATGAAACAGCATTAAAAAAAAAAAGAAAAGAAAGCCAGCAGTGGAATTTGTGTTTTTTGGATGGGGCTTGCAGGGCTTCCCTCCACAGTAAACAGCAACAGAACTGTGAGCCTGTGAATTAACAAGGAGTCGGAGAAACAGTAAAACTGGGTCTCCCCTTTGATCCTTCCATCTAATTTTCCGAAGCCTCAATTCCTTCCGTTTGACTAAATTCAAAAAACATTTACCGTACACCTGTCCTGGAGAACTCTGGAAAGCTACTTCTTAAAACGGCAGCCATAATCAACAGTGGAAATAAGTATTAAACACATCGTCACATTGGTACACAGGAAAATAATTATTAAACAAGCTTGCTGAAAGGTGATTAATACTTTTTGAAAATTATTTTGAGTCATTCTTCAGATTGTCAGTTGTTTTCATAAATTTGTCGTGGGATTCCATTGTCTGGGCTGTTCGTTACAGCTGCTATATTTTCTTGCTCTGAACCCAGCTCAGAATTTCCTTGGCTCCATTTGGGATAATTGTCTTGTTTAAAAAAAAAAACAAATCCCGGGACATTTCTCCATTTCCAGTCTGCCAGAACCATGTGCTAAAACACAGACGCATACCATGACGCCCCGGCCTGGAAATGACCTTTGTCGTGTATGCTGGTGCAGGGGGGTCGTAAGAATTTTTCTTCTGAAAAAATTATGAACCAAACCTATAAACCCATGAAACACAGTATTTCATGGGTTTATTATGGGGTCTGCTGCTAGCCTTAAAAACGCTTTAGCATGTTTCTTCTTCAGGAGTGGAGTCTTGTGCAGTTAGCATGTAGAGCTGAAATGATGTTCTCTCTTTTGCTCTTGACCAACTCTTTTGATTGAGTTGGTCAATCAAAAGACCAACTTTTGATTGACCAACTCAAAAGTTGGTCAATCAACTTTTTGATTGACCAACTTCTCTCCAGCACGTTATCAGGTGCTGGAGAGAAGCACCTGATAACGACGATTATTGTTGCTCTGGAATTCCATATTATTGCCCAAATAAAATACCAAGATATTTATGAATAGGTCAATAGCTCCTGCCATCAATTTTTTTTTTCTACTACTGGGGTTTAGATCTACTTTCTACATGCAGACTCATTTAATTTGTTTTCATGGCTCTCTTTTATGTTTTGTTCAAGTGCTTCACTTAAATCTTGATTTTCTGACTAATTTGGTTTCATTTTGTGTGAATTTCATGTCAATAGGCCCGTTAGAAATCTATTTACTGAAAATACTTCTCTTCCTCGCAGTAGGATGACAGTATATCCAGTAGCAGCTGGATGGCTGGGCCTTATGTCTCTGGCAGGTTGATTTTCATCAAACTGTGCCGTCAATGCTGCTTTAATGAGAAAGATAAGAGGGACTTCCCAATATCAAAAACAATAATGAGGAAAATCCCCTTCTGTTTGGCCAGAAGGTATCAAGGTTTGATCCTAGAACCATCAAAGACATTGTCACCAAAGTGAAATTATCAACATTGCTCATCAAGATAAGTGTGACAGCCTTTAGTCATTTTAGAAAGAGATGCAAGAAGAAAGCAAAGATGCCACATCCTGGTATCGTCACAATACTGTGGTCGAAAAACTGTCACATCTGCTTTGAGCCTGATTGTGACTCTTAAGTGTTAAAAAGTTTGGTTTTTCGTTCTGAACCCCAGTTTCTCCTCATGTCTCCCACTCAGTGGGTGCTTTACCTGCAGCCCCCGCGTCGGTTCCCATCCCTTCAGCTGCTTCTCAGAACAGACAACATGGTTAGCAGCATTTGTTACAATTGGTCACCAAAATAAAGCATTTGGAAGCTTGACTTCCCTTTACATTATTAATTCAAGGATGTCTGGCATTGCCAAGAAAATTGGGATAATTGACAGGTTGCAGAGGCTGGGAGTGACGGCTTTAGTGGGTGTGGAATAAAGCCAGGAGGCAGTGGAGCAGGTGAAATCGTTCCAGCAAGTGGAGATCAGAGCAGAAAGATAAAGCACACAGAAACAGTCCGGCAGGCCGACATTAGTCTCACCTCACTTCCGTCCCATTTGGGCGGTTTTCTCAGCTACATCTCACAGTCGGACTTAGATTGGTGACAATCTCACCGACCGGTGCACACATGCTTACAGGCATCCTGTGAATTAGTTTTCATAGCTTTTCTTCTTGCTGTGAGAAGTTATTTTCTTCTAAGACTTTGCTATTGGTATTGCTGCTGAGCTAGCTGTTAATTCTATGGTGGAAAATGGCAAGATTGTTGCATTTCATTCAGTTTCATCCAGTTTTGATTTTGCTGCAAAATTATGACCTCAAATTGAAGAAGTAAGAATATAGCAGTTAAAACAATAAAATTAATTACATTTTCCACTAACAGAGCTCCTTCAGTGTTAGACTGCTGCATCCTCGATGCACAAAGTTTCCACTATCACAGATCCTTCCTCCCAGTAGCGGTAAAGTTTTATAACCATGAGTCGAAATGACTCTGCTCTTATTTGCATGTCCCTCTTCTTGTAAATATGTTATGATGTGCCCATATATATATTTTTCTCTCTCTAAATGAACCTGCTTAATACTTCTAAACTGAGTGTGTGATGTTGTAAATATGTCCTTACTGTACAGTCTCTTATTTTATATACATTTTATTGCATTTTTAGTACATGAATACTGTACTAAAAATGCAATCTCCTCTATTGATGAGTAACATGTTCCAGCTTTAGATATTTCTAAGGAAATCTGAGGAAAATTAAAACTGTAAATTTATATTCACATTCCTATGAAGCTACAATCTTGTTTAAATAGATCTATTTACAGACCATACAGTTGAAGGAATATAAACACACAGCAGCAGCGTTCGGGCTAAACTCTGCCCTTTAGATCTCGACACCAGATTTGTGGTTTTACTGTCCTTTATCTCTGCTTTTCTGTCCTTTAGTTTCAGCGCTCTGCCACTTTCACACTGCCTCATAAAGCTTTCTCAGATTGATCGAGTCATACTTGACCTATCAATCTGCCACACATACTAATAGCACAGCACGTAGCTTGAAACCTGCACACACACACACACACACACACGCATACACACACTCCAGCTTGTGCCAGGCAGTAGACAGCAACTGAGTCGGCTTCTGTCCAGGGTGTCCCTCTCTTTGTAAACAGCGCAGCTATTTGGTTCATAACCCAGGAGCCAGACACTCGCCTATTGAACAGAGCAGCATTCCCCCTGGCTTCCCTCAAATAGTCGGTCCGTGCCAACTGTTCATTAGGCCCAGTAAAGCCCCACTGTGTGCTGCCTGTCTGCAGCGGTCCTGTTGCTTCTCGAGGGCCTGCTTCACACTCAGGAAAAAAATCCTGTGGCCCGACTGCGGAGATGAAAGTTCCTTTAAGGCGTTGGGTGTCACAGGGAATTCCACTCTGCTTAAAATAAACAGGGATGCTGATGTTGTGACGACAGCAGAGCGCCCAGTTTGGCTGTCACTGCAGTCTCTGAGATTCTCAGATGCTGCTGGTGTTATAAAGTGAGCTCTGTGTTCAGTTTCCCATCTGCAAAAGATCAGCAAACCAAGGAGATGCTGAAGGACAGCAAGACTAATATTAGCCTGGTGAATGGAGCCTTCATTAGTTTTTTTTTTTTTTTAAAGATGATTTTTGTTGTTATATTTTACTTCATATTCAGAGTTGGGCTTGTATTGGACACCTATAAGCAATCAGAGCAACATTTGTTTTGAAAGTTAAATATTATAATAATGTTTACTCTTCAATGGTCTGTGTTATGGTTGGGTTGATTCTTGCTGAAATCAACCCTAGATATTTTTAAAATATGGAGAGATGGCTCTGCAGGGGTTGGTAGCTACTGGAAACAGCATTTTCTTTCTCAGAGTTGATGTATTTAACTTGTTTCATGAAATGCAAACTTCACAGCGTTCTCCTGCCACCCTGACAGTTCAAAGCTAATTTGCGTGAGCGTTAATAGTTGCACTCTTTGCCTCTTCGATATGAAAATCAGGCCTTTAAATAGTGTGTACACAAGCTAGCTGAATTCATCTGCCTCGAAAAAAAAAAAAAAAAGAAAGCTCGAGTGAAATGACTCACTGTTACGCCCTTATCTCTTTGAATTTGACCAAAGTGACTCCTCTCTACCTCAACCAAAATTTACATGAGATGGGAAAAATCTATGTTTTTCTATTGCATATGAGGCTATAACTAGAAACCTGTAAAAGAAGTGGAAGTTATAAGAATGACGTCAGTGCTGGTATTTCTGGCATTGCTTTTCAGCATAAAATTTCCATTTTAGGAACGTTTTCAGCAGACAAAATCGAAACTGGTTATATGGACTTTTTTCAATCGTTTGTGAAACTGGATTTTAAATGATTTAATTATCTGATATATTTTGGGGGGCCGTATTAAACTAAACCCAAGTGTGTCCTTATGAGCGTCTTGAGAGGCATTTGTTGATTAAAATAATCTGGACCTTTTAATGAACAAATAAAAAAAACAGCAGTGACTCTTTGTTGAGAAATATTGTTTTCAGGTATTTTAACTATTTAAGTGGAGTGATTATTTGATCAGAAATTTTGCTAGTTTATATTTTTGTACCAGAATAATATCAAATATCGATTTAAAAACTACTTTATCCCTTTTTATGAGTAACTTCCTTAATCCTTATTTAATTTGCATTACAGTCAAAAAGTTCATCACAGCTGCATGCTGGTGAAATGGTTGGGGGGAAAAAAAATCTGATTACATTTTTAGAACTGTTAACCAGAGCTAATCAAGAGAAAATCTACACATCTTATGGATGTCTACATATTAAACCTTCGTGAAATATGTGAAATTAATATATCCCATATTTTCCTAAGTGACATGGACATATATTATGATATAAATCTAAAATCTGCATACAAGAATATATAGGTAGTTCACATAAACTAATCATACTGAAAATGTTCTATGTTTATGTGTTAAATACCTACAGGAGATGGCAATTATGTCTCTTATTTTACAATATTGGTAATCTTTAAAGTTGCAAATTTATAAATTAGTATATCTTTGAACAAATGAAGATGAAGATTTATTAAGTAAATATAATCTTTTCCAATTGCAAATGTTACATATATCATGTTTCAGTTTGGAAATTGCTGGTCTGCATTTTAACAGTTCAGCTGCCGGTGTGCAAATGTTGCTCATCTCTATGGTTACAAAATCAGGATATGCGTTTATAAAGGCTCCAGTTTCTGCCAAAAAGCCTTTTTGGCACGTTTTGAAATACTTGTATTACTCATCTGACCTAATGAGTTTTCCAAAGTAAACTGGGAGCATTGGCACCAGTCTTGCATATCTGAAAACACAGACGGCTTTGAAACATTAGAGATCGACACAGACGGCGCGGGATGACATGCGACGCATTGTTGGCATTCTTTGTTGCTCAATCCAGAACTACCTGAGCAGACAAACTGTCTGAGGAAGGGAGAGCGGTGTGTTGCCGGTTGTTCCCCTTTCCTGTTCTCCTCCTTTTGTGGAAGACGTGGGTTAATTTTACCAACAAAAATACATCACGTAAAAATCCCCCTGAAACAAGAAAAACATGTAGTTATTTGTTGGCATGTGCCCTATACAAGATCAACCCGCCCCCACACACAAACACACCCACACACACACATGTTGTGGTCCTATTTTTAGAACTGCGACACTATAAAACTTTCCATTTCAACCCCCTTCCTCTTGTGTTGATGCATTTGTAATCGACTGAGCAACAGCTGGTTGCCTCCAGAGTTTCCTCGACGTAAACGCAGCTTTTTTTCGTCTGAACTGAACCGTCAGACTGGATTACTTGTCTGGCAAAATATTTCTAGAATGAAATCATTTTATGTTGTCCAAGGGGATGTGTTTTGAAGTCAATTACCTAAGATAACATTTTCCTGTCTTTATTTTCTTTGCAGTGAATGAAATCATCAGAAAGGATCTGACGGGGGTTCAGGCCAGAGTTCAGACATAGACAACAGAGCGAAGCAGGAAGCAACGGCCTATTCCTCTTCCTGTGCTACCCACAGACAGACACGCATCAATGCAATCATCTGCTCTCCAGCAAGGTGGCGCTCATCCACCTACAATCTCATCTTCTGGTCATTGTTTTCCTTTAAACATAGAGACTGGAACGTCAGCTCCTGGTTGCTGTGTTTGCTTTGGATGGTTTCCTGCAATAAACACTTTGTAAACAGAAGAGCTCATTTTACCAATAACATCTGCCACCAGCACCACTAGGGATTACTGAGAAAACACAGGGACGTGCACCTTATTTTCATGGAAATCTTTACAAGTATAACCTCAGAAACAGTCTAAAGAGAAACGAGTGGAATAAAGGGAATCATTCCTTAAACACGTCCATAAAACAGCTTTATCCTCTCTGTTCCGGCAATAAACTCACACCTCTTGCCTTACAATAGCAAAGATCTGGTGTGTAGCATGCAGCTGTTTCACCAAAAATGTCTAACAGGTTATTGCGAAACCAAAAAATAAAGCACAAAACGATGTTCTCTTGCGGCTTGTTATATTTTTCAGCCTTACTTGCACAAAGTTTGTCCATAAGTTTCTTTTTGTTGCTTTTCCAAAGCATTCATGCTCATCATCTCATTTTAGGTGCAGTTTTGTGCTGAAAGACAAACGCACACAGCCTTAAACATAATCTGTAAATGAACTATTGTGATACTGCCTGTTATGCACTGTTTTCGAACAGAGTGGTTGATGTTATGGCTTCTTATATCATTTGAGTCATGAGATTAAATGAATATTTTATGCTTGTTTTTATGCTTGTTTTGCAATGTTACAATAACTTGTGATAATGCAATGTTACATTTATCTCTGCACATATCAAGAGCCAAAAGTGCCACAATCCAATAAATAACTTTTAAACATTAAGGTATGCAATCATTTAAATAAAATTGTAATAACTACATTAAATAAATAAGTAATGCATTAATAATGGTTTTAATTTGTGGTAAAATATGTAATTATTGAATATGTTTTTATGTGTCCTGCATTACAAGTCTGCAACATTAATCCAGACAGCAGGTTTTTCCATTTGTCCTGCTAAATAAACTCACTTGGAGCCCTAAATGTTATGACCTTTTGAAAAAAGACAGTTTGTAATTATATAAAAAACTCTACAACAGAAAATGTCAATTTTAATCATCACCTTTTAGTTGTATATTTAGGTTTTAAAATAAAGAAAAATGAAAACTTTGTAACCCAAAAAAATAAAATAAAAAATGTATACATTTTCTTCTGCAGTATGTTGATATTTGTGGAAAATTATGTCAAATGTAATGACAAAGATCTAAAAGAATGTTATTGGTGCTTTTAGTATCATTCTGTTGTAAAACATTAAATGCAAATATTCCATGAAAAACAAAAACGTAATACTGCCAGAAACATGTCATTGTATCTACATTTGAAACATATTACTTGGTTCTTTGTCTATCGCGAGTCCAGCTCGGCGGTTTCCACGACCTTGTAATACATCATCTGATTGGATATCAGATTGACAGCAACTCAGCTGCAGACCAATCAGAATGACTGTAGCAAAATCATCCTCTATTGCAATGCAAAACGAGTAAATAATAACAAATTCTATACGCTTTCTACTTGTAATTAATATTGATTTAAATTATTTATACATTTAATAACTATTTTCATATACGCATTTTTTTTCATGTATACATTTTGCTGATTATTATTTATTTGGTTTGTGGCATTTTTCAGCCCTTGATATTCATATGCTCTATTCTGGTCTTGTAAATTTCATTGTGAAATAAAATAAAAATGGGCGTCTCTTTTTTTCACAGTAAACTCTGTGGTTCTGTCCACAGTCTGAAACAAAAAACTGTGTATATTGCTCTGTGTATTTGTTGCTTTTCTTTGCAGTCATAATCATTGTACTAAAAGCTGCCTATGCAATGCTTCCTGCTTTCAGTTGTAAAGAGTGTGCGTATTATTATAATTATCATTATCTGTAAGCAACAGCATCATGTTAAGGGGGTAGTGCTGCAAGACTCAGTCGCACAGTAACAGTTTGTTTTTATGATATTTTATTTTTTGGAACATAATTTACTGAGTTACAGGAGGAGAACAGTGTGAGTTATGTTACTGTCAGATGTCAGTACAATGAACACTCCAAAGTGAAATAGAAGACATTATCTTTGATATGTTCCATATTATCACAGCAGAATGTAATATTATTACATTTAAAATTTGATATTTAACATTTCTCATTGAGCCAGTGGAGCACAAATGTATTGACTTTTAATGAATGTAATCTGTATTAAATAAATCCCCCTTTTTCTGTAAATAATAGATGCATTTTTATTAATGTTTTCAGTCTGAAATAGGAGCAATATGCTGTTTTTATATCATTTAACTATAATAGAGTTGAGTTATGATTATGTTCTTAATTCTCTGAATTATCATCAATCCATCCATAATAGTTTCTTTTGTTTTTATTATTTCACAATATTGAAACCTTTACTAACTGATGGATTATTAATGCTGTACTATTTTGTTTTTTGTTTTTTTGTAGATGTCTTGATGTTTATGTTGAAGTATGACTTTTCGTGCCTCTTCAAAAACCTCTTCTTATGGTATTTTTGTATTATTAAAAGAAGCAATAAATAATAACAATCATACATGCTAATAAGGTGTTTTAATTGTTTCTAGCATGCTGCCCTCATGAACACAACTCAACTTGATATTTAAAATCAACTTGAATTGGTGTGAATGTTTCTTCTCTGGTTTCTAGATCTAAATAAAATAAATAAATATATAACTTCAAGTATGGAAAAGAGGGAGAATAGTTGGATATCCAAGATGTAATCCTAATTTTGCATCTTGGATTTTCTAAAATTTTACCTCTAAATTCAGGAAAATAAAATAAAAGTACATTTCTAATAAATTTCAAGTTTAGAAAAATAAGCCGCTATCAATTGGGCTACGATACTACACCAGTTTCATTAAATATTGCAACTGTACTGGTAAGTAAAGCTTAATTCCACAGTTTATCCTTTGAATTTCTCTTTGAATGGTAAACACAGCATTTTTCTCATCATTTATTGGAACCCACAGTGGAAAAATATTTAGCACTTCAAAAGACAAAACTCAAAAAATACAAGAAGTTTTGAAAACATTATCAATTAAGCGTTAGTTAATGCTTAATTGATAATTAAGCATTATCAATTGCTTAATTATCAAGCAATTGATAATGCTTGATAATTAATTAACTGATAATTATCAGTTAATTAATTAACTGATAATTAATTAATTAAGCATTAATTATCAGTTAATGCTTAATTTATAATTAAGCATTAACTAACACTTAATTATCAATTAATTAAGTGTTAATTGATTAATGCTTAATCAATTAATCAATTAAGCGTTAATCAATTAACATGAAGAACATGAAGAAAGAACCCATCCCCCTTTCAGTTGGGGAAGAGTCAAGTAGAAAAGAGTATCTTCATTGCCTGAGAAGCAAACCTGGGGAGGTTTGCTTCCCTGTTAATTTCGACAGATGCCCAGCTGGGGAGCAAACCTCCCCAAACCTCCCCAGCCGGGGAGGTTTGCTTCTCAGGTGACGACGAGTTTGACTCTTTTCTTCTTGACCCTTCCCCAACTGAGAAGCCAACCTCCCCAGCCAACCTCCCCAGCCGGGGAGGTTGGCTTCTCAGTCCGGGATGCGTCACAAAGAAAGGAGTCAAATTTGTCATAACCTGAGGAAGTTGCTCTGATCTGAGAGATATCTTTTTCATGTTCTCTACCAGGAAATACCTTATCAAACACTTTCTTCATTCCAGTTGTAACTAAGTATGCTATGCCAAATCCGAGGGGAAAACACAAGCCAACTTACATCTGTGCCATACTGAAAATCCTTGTGATAAACGGTGCTGAGGTTTGAAGAATTGGTTGAATATGAACTGGTGTTTTGAAACACAAGCATTCATAACCTCAGTCGTTCTTTGATCTAGAACCGCATGTCATAGATGAGGTCATAGCTACAATGAGCTCACTGGAGTTCCGGGGGAATGTCTTGCTTTTGCTCGTTGCTATGGAAACGATCAGATCAGTTCTGCTTGACTCGAACTATTAAGTTTACTCCCATTACTCCCATTCCTCCCATTCCAGTAAGGAATGGGAGTAGCTAATGAAATGGATTTCCAAAGTTGTATGGAGTTGGCGTTTTTTTTTTTTTTTTTTTTTTTTTTTTAATCAAAAAAAATATTTATTTTTTTTTTTTTTTTAATAAGCAGGACTGCAAGAATTTCTTCTGTGGTGAGCACTGGCAAAACAAAATTATTCCTGAAAGAAAGATTTGTTTGTAGTATTTATAGGTGACGCACTGAACAGGGAGCGCGCAAAAATCAGGCCGCCAGCTACAATGAACCAGCGGTCTGTATTATGAGTGTACTATAAGCCTGACGGCCTGCCAGGGTGTGTGCTGGTGTGTATATATAAATACATGGATGATGAGGATGTCCAGAAACTGGCCACGGTGAGTGAGGACCAGTGAGCTGGTAGTCCCACCCATCCCATGAAGACTATTCAACGTAAACTAAAGAAAACCTCAGGATTACTTTAGGTAATGTCTTATAGACATTTGGGCGACTTACCTGAGGTGAACATTTCTATAAATCTTCTTGGTGTATTTGTTCACACAGCTAATTTCTAATTAACCTTTTGATGATGACGAAGATTCAGTTTCAGTTTATTTCTTTAGTTCTGACTTTTCATATAAATCCAGTCAAAAACATCTGGTGAAAAACACCTTCACATCTTACCTTTACACTTTGCTCTGATTGCCTGTGTGCCGTCATTTGGTGGTTCAGCATAGATCGCCACTGACGAACTGCAGTTGCTTTGAGTGACCTGAAGGTGGCGCTGCTCTCCAAAACACTGACTGCTGCTGTTTCTGTTTCGGTGTTATTGCTTCACCATCGAGTTTGGACTCTGCAAACAGGATGGTCAGCTCAGAGCTTATGGAGCAGGATTTTTGTCATCCATTAGAGAGCTCAGGGTGGGACACACACACACACACACACACGCACGCACACGCGCACACACGCACGCACACACACACACACACGCACACGCGCACACACACACGCACACACACACACACGCACGCCCACGCACGCCCACGCATGGTGTTAAATTGGAAAGACCAGTGAACCACAAGGTAACTGGTTAAAATTCATCACATGCTAATTTCATTCTGAAAGAGCCTGTCTACCAGGATTTGAATCCGGAACCTTCTTGTTTCAAGACAATGTTGCTAAGAAGTTTTTATTTTTTTATTTTTTACATGAAAACATCATAATAATAATTTGTGGTTGTTTCTTTTCATACCTGTTCTTCATTTCCTCATCAGTCTGTTGTCAATCCTGCTGGATCACCAGAGTGGTAATATTAACCCTTTACTGTTCCTGGTGTTTATCTCTATCTCTGTGCACCCAAGAAAAAAAAATATCGGAGCTTTTCAAAGAATCTCTAAGAAAAGAGAAACCTTACCTGAATTATATATCTGATTCGCCATTTGTGTGTCCAAAGCGCAGAAGCTTTCTGGAAAAACCAATTAACCTCGCAGTCATGTTTTTTTCTTTGGAATGTGGGAGGATGTTGGAGTATGTGCAGAGTGCAGGGAGAACATGAAGAAAGAGCCAAGAGCAGGACATGAAACCAGGACCTTCATACTGAAAGGTAAAGCTGCTACTGAATTGTCCACCAAGCAGGTCCAGAAGCTTGGCTGTTTGTACAAAATGTAAATGTATAGTTTATCTTTCACTTGTTTAGATCTATCACATTTCATGTCAAGACCTATGGCTCTTATATGACAAAGTGTTCAGTATATACCATCTGGCTCAAAAAATGTCACACTCGCTAAGATTTGTTGGACCACTTTTCCCTTTGACTAAAGCACACATTCGCTGTACCATTGTTACGATAAGCTTCTGCAATGTCACAAGATTTCATTCCATCCTCTATTGCTTTAATTTTTCACCAAGATATTGTACTAATGATGAAAAAGTCCAACCAATGTGCAAAACATTTCAAAGATTCTCAGTGGCGTTAAATATGATCTGAATATCTAGACTTTTTCAAGATTACAATGCTAAGCTTCTTAAGGCTCAAATTGTAAGAAAGTGGTTCAAGGACCATGAGATGTTAAGCATCACTTTGCCTGTCTTCTTACCCTGATTCCCTCATTATACTGGAAGAGAAAAAAAAACAAATCTCGATTCATGAAATCACATGACCTTCTTCCATCACTCTAAAGTCCAATCTTAATGCTCTCTTGCAAATTGCTGTCTTTTTCTCTGGTTTTCCTCACTGATTAGTGGTTTTCTTCAGGCTTCTCAGATGTTCAGTCTCAATCCCTTCAGTTCCTGTCACATTGTGAGTGTGGAAATGCTCTTACTTTCACTATTAAACAACCCTTAGCTCTACTGCTCTTTTTACTTTGATTTGATGTCACCAAATATTTCAGTGACCACGGATCATGATCACTCAAGGTTTTGTCTAACCACTTTTCTTCCTCAAAGATGATGGTTGCCTGCTATACTTCCAGTTTTTTGCTAATGCGTTGGACAGTTCTGAACCCGAGTTTAGTCATTTCAGCAATCTTCTTCAGTATTTTTTTTTCCACTTCATATTTTTCACAACCACAGGACGTGTCTTTCCTGTGGTTGGGGTTAAATATTTGTTGCGAGCTGGAAGACAGTCTTTTTTTGATCAGGCAGTGTAAAGGTACAAGGTGACTTAAACTTGAAACATCCATTTGTCCTTCTGTTCCTTTTCCACAGGATGGTGCATATTTCCAGTGGCTGGTACCCTGGGCTGGCTGCTATGGTCCATCACAGGGATCTATTCATTTACTTTACATTCAATGTGTATATGTTATTTATACTTGGAACATTCAGATTACAGGCCAGTCCTCACATAAAGTTTAATATTTGTCTTTGAACACGAAAGTATCCTGAAAATGGGCGTGAACTTTGCATCCCAGAACTTTATGAAGATATGCACATCTCTGGGTGTGAAGCAAAGACTGCTGAAAGGTGCCTCTTCTCTCTCTGTGGTGCACATTAACAGGAAAATTATTGGAGCAGACGGTGACTCATTCGAGCACTTCCCTCCTGCTCCGAGACACCAGCAGATGGACTCATGGGAGACCTAATCTGTTTGTTTATAATTCATGCAACATGGTAATAATCAGACCTTTAATCTCCAAATGTTGTGTGCTGTTGACATGGACACACGTGGTCGTGAACTGAACAGAGACAGCCCCAGATCCTCCCCGCCCCCCCCCCCCCCCAAGCATCATTGAGAGGAGACCTCACATGGCCAGAAGCTTCGGTTGCCAAGGAAACGGCTTGTTTGGTGCAGTGTCCCGTGTCAGAAGGAGGGCTCTGTGAATGAACCCTGTGTTCAGGAAGTCTCTGGTTATGACATCATCGTTTTGGGTGAAAAAGCACCAAGTGGGCGTCGCCAGCGCCGCTCACACAGATATGCCTTGATGACTCATTCGGCCTTTAGCGGCGCTGTGGTGTAATGGCTTTGGAGCGCACACAGATTCACTGCGTGAAAACCGACAAGAATGAAAGTGAGTGACGAGCGTGGCATTTCATTCAGATCACTTCTGTGTGCCTTACAACAACAGCAACAACAACAACAGCAACAACCCGCAGGATGAAAAACAAACACACACGCAGAAACTCCAAAGTAACAGATTCCGCAGGAGACAGAACAGTAGTTTTCCTCTAACTGAACATCAGTTTCTGAGAGGCATGAGTCAGTTTCATTGGCTTTTGGTGGATAAACACTTTCCATACTCACCAGATGGAGCATAAAACTAACCCCAATCCAAATAAACGCAATAATTAAGTATACCAATCTAATGTTTGGTTTAAAACTGCTGTTTCCATTCTTACCGCAGGCTATGCCTTTCGGATGTCCTTTTCAAGCAATAAAACCTTGAAAAAGGTTGAAAAGAAACATCCTTTGACCTGCCACTATTCAGGCTGAGCGCATTTGTGAGAATGTGGGGTTCAGTTAGTGATGGATTCAACTCAGATTGTAGGAATACTGATCGCAGAGAGTTGCAGTGATGAAGCCACGGTGGAGCGGTAGTTCTGCTGACGCCCTGCAGAGGGAGACAAAAACATGTGAATGACAGGCAGAAGCACAGAGAGCTGTTCTGCAACACTCCACAAGAATCAAAAGACAGCTAATGAAGTAAGTAGGAAACACAAGAGCTCACTCTGAGGAATAATGGGAACACTGAGTACTTTTCTTTTTATCCACTGGACTGGAAAATTGAGACACATTACAGAACTGAGAGGGAATCTAACCATGCACAGATTAGAAAAGCCCTTTCTGGCTTTCATAAGACATTGTAGCATTTCAGTGAGTTTAATGGATTTGACATCTTAAAATACATATGAATCAATTGTTTGTTTTGTTTGTTATCATCCATTCAGACATCCATCCCCTTCTTGCTGATCTTCGAAACTATTCACTCCTCTTTTTTTTGAATCCCATCTTGATTAGGCATCATGTGTAAATGCTTTCTCCAGAGGTGGAACCTTGAGTCTAAATCTTTTTTCCTCCAATCTAAAGAGGTTTTCAATGAGCCCTAAAACGTTCCCCCAGATCTTCTTTACTAATTTTATGCTATGAAACACTTTGGCTTTTCTGTAACACATTAAAAAGCAGTGGTTCTATCCCAAGCTCCCTTTTGATGGAAACTTTTCTGTCACTTTCTTGTAGAATCCCCCAAGGCCATATTCTTGGTCCTCATGGGCTCTATTTAAAAAATAAAACCATAATGTCTCATTTTGTTGTTTCACAGAAAACTTGAACTGAAACACTGAAACGTAAATTTATGACTTCTCTGAAGGCTTTACTAGTTTGCTTGGAGGACTGTAAGGCTTTAAATCTGAGGTCATTGTGTTTGGTCGCTGTGACCCTCACAACTTCAGCCATTTAGAAATTAGTAAAAAAAAAAGAAAAGAAAAAGCCTTTTCTAGAAACCTAGGAGTGATTTTTGGACATTAATTTAACTTTTGATAAGCAGGTGAAATAAGCTTGTTTCACCTGGCTACTTGCAAAGGTGAAGCTATTCCTCAGTTTCTGAAACTTTTAGAGAGCTATTCATGCATTCATCTCATCTTTGCTTGAATGCTATAATATTTTTTTATTAAGTGTTACTCTCAATGCTTCATTGACTGCAACTGATCCAAAATACTCTGTGAACACAGCAGGTGATGTGCATCTATGTAATGAGGGTGGGTGTGGTCCAAGGGGGTTAAAATCTTATATTAAGGTGTGCATAATTATTTGTCAGTTTCTTTTCAATGAGCCAAAAGAAAAAATTAACTGACTTTGTGGAATGTTTCTCAGCACTC
Organism: Poeciliopsis turrubarensis; assembly: GCA_010277015.1. Classification (NCBI taxonomy): domain Eukaryota; kingdom Metazoa; phylum Chordata; class Actinopteri; order Cyprinodontiformes; family Poeciliidae; genus Poeciliopsis; species Poeciliopsis turrubarensis. The sequence goes on along the minus strand of VMRN01000079.1, from coordinate 174,137 downwards.
TTAAAATTGCTGAGGTATTTGGACAGGATCACAGAAGCATGAACTGTTTTGTTGCAAATAGAAAATGAAGTAGCAAGAAACATGTTGTGTAAAAAAAAAAAAAAAAGAAAGATGCAAATTAAATGGCAATTTAATTCCCGTGAGAAAACATGTTTTTCATTTAGTTGTGATAATTTTATGCAATAATAGTTGCCCAGCAATTCTGCACAAAAAGTTATCATTCTAATAAAGCCAAAACCTCACTTTCACATTCTAGATTAACAGCTTAGGTTGACTAAAGAGTGCTGTGGTTGATTAATAAAAAAAGAAATCCACGAAAATAAGACCTGCCTGATAATTGTGCACACTGAGTCTTTGAGTTCCTGCCCATTACAGTTGGTAATTGCTAAACTCTGGTCAAAGGCCAGTTTTATATTTATTTCTCCACTTTCAAAATGCAATGGGAAAGAAATATGATAAAAAAATAAATACTGGTAAAGCATGTAAAACATGTACCAATAAAAAAAGACACTTCAGAGCAAGTGTGTTTTATTTAAGTTTTTGTTTTAATTAAACAGCCTTCACTAATTTATAATTGTCACACAGACACCAACAGGGAAGCTTTACTCTGTACAGTATTTGAAGTTATATTCTTTGCAGGTTCTCATTTTTTCTTTTTCTTTTTTTTTCCAACAAAACCAAGAGTGACCTTCCACAAGCTCGCCTTTTTTCACAGTGACCTCTCAGAATGCAGTATCTAACAAAAGAAAGTTTGCTGATGAAAAGACGACCAAAGCTTTGATACAACCATCCCTGAATCAAAAAGTTCAGCCGTGTCCAGTTTAAATGACCATGGCCCAGAAAGATGACCTCAATTCCAGCCTGGGGCTTTGGAAGTTTGATTTTACAGAATATCAAAAATTACATCAGTGTTGCTCCTCGGCCTACTCTTCATGCACCTTTGAAGTTCTCCGCTTTGTCTTCATCTGCCTTTCAAACACCTTCTGGATCAAAAGTCTGTGTGTTTTGAGTTCAGCTCACCAAAATATGGTTATGTTCAAAAAGCGAGAATATCAGATCCTAGTTTGAATACGATATTCAAACTAGAATGAACATCATTTCACTGTGAAATGATGTTCAGTATTACTGAACTTTGAGACATACTTGTTGAATGCAAAAGCGGCTATTCATTCAAATTTTAGGGTTTTTTAAATGAGATTTTCCAATGCGTTTTACCACAACAGGCCCTTTGAGGACATTCATAATCGTATCGACTAAAATAAAAGTGAGTTTGACATCACTGGTCTAACTTATTTAATATCACTTCAGTCTATCCCACTATGACTTTTCTAACAGTTTACCTCTTTACAAACAAACCCTCATAGGGACGTGGCGCCACTCCTCATCTAATCAATGTGTCAAAACTCTGCACATCATCTGCAGCAATCGCTCAAGCGAGAGGAAAAAAGAACGCTGCAATTTTTCTATTTCTAACAAAAGTTTTCTCTTCTACCACTAAAATTCAAGAATGTCCAGGATAATTTAGGAATCATTTTTAAATTAATAGCTCCTAGTAGTTAATTTAAATAAGTTGGAAGAAGAATATGATTATTAATGAACTGTGAAACTTTAAGTGCACAAATACATGACCTCAAAGTCTTAAGTACAAGAGGAGCTATAAAGAGTGGAACAAGCTGTTTAAGTTGCTGACCACTTTTTATCACCAGGTGGTGAAATCCCTCTCTCTTGTTTTAAGGTGAGCGGTGACATCAGCGCTGCAGTGGACCTGCTGCTCATTAAATCAGAGGAAACAGGCTCCACTAGTAAATACAGCAGCCGCCCACCAACAGTACAAGCAACAACTGCTCCATGGATCATTTCTGTGCTTCTATGCTTCCCACCGTCAGAAATGTCAAAGGTCTTCTGTTTGCATAATCCCCTGACAGTGGAATAATTGGGAAGACATATATAGACCTAGATTTATATAAGACGCAGCTATAATGATAAATGCATTACTATGTATTTTATGTAACTTTCTAGGTCATTCATGCAGTAAAGCAGTTTGTCTGAAAAGTAGTTATATACTTGTAGCATGAAACACAAAGACTCAAAAGTTACCAGAGCAAGATTGGGGTTTTTTTTCTGCACAAACAGGTTTGAGTCTGCATGCCTCATTTTGTTATTTCACTTTGTTTCCCACGTTTGACTTTAAGCCTCCACTAGTGGGTGGGAATTTGTTTCGTCTGTTAAAAGTAAGCAGATGTGTGGGTGAAGGGTAAGGTAGCCAACAAGGTTGTGAACACAATGTCATATTTATGATAAGACCCCAGCATCACTGCCACCCCCACCTCTAACCATTTTACTGGTTAAATGCATGATGTGAGCTGTGACAACTTTCAAGCTGCAATACCCAGACAACCAAAACAGGACTGGGTAACGAGTCAGCATTCTCCTATTTGCACATTTTCCTGTGGAAAGTAGTTCCAAATTCTTTGAAGAAAATTACAACTATGCAATTAATTTATTATTATGCAGTCAACATAATAATACATTAATTGTATAGACAACATTTTTCTATATAATCTTTGTCAAGACTTGAAAATTGATGTTTCAAGTCTCTTTCAAGTTGGAGTTATTTTGCAAACACAATGAGCAAAACATCAATCTGCAGATTAATAAGTTGGTAGAAAAAGTTAAAAGCATCTGTTTATGGTCTTTCACATAAAATTAAAACAAATATTTTGAAGTTTGTAACATGAGAAAATATCAAGAGTTTAAAAGGCAATAAAGATTGTCATAAAGTAAATTTAATTTAATGTGTTTCATGTTGCTCCTTATAATGGGATGACACCTCATTGCATCACAGGATGTCTGAAGATCAATGCTTGAAATCTTAATGGAAAAGAAAATGTTGACCTCACGGAGCAGAAACTAACACAATTTCCTCTTATTTACCTTCTAGCAACACAACACATTACAGTGCAGAGCTATACAATAAAGTAGATTCCTCTTAGCTTGTTCCATCTTCTCTGTAACTGTTTTATATTATTTTCTTCTTTACAGTTAATCAGTTTTTGTCTGAAGTTGACAGAGTTACATCATTCACTGTTTGTTTTTAATGCAGCTTTTTCTCTCTAATTGTAGTCAAAATGTGAACGCTTTAGTGGTAAAAGCATTAAGTGCTGCCAGTAATTCAAATGACAACTATTCTCATATTTCACTTGAGATTATTTAAAGCGTTTTCTCTCGCTTGCAAGGCGAGAGAAAACGCTCTTACTTGTTTCATTTTAGAAATGAAACTCTTTGGCAAACACCTTCATTCTGTCTCTTTCTGTTTCAGTTGCCACTCATATGGGGAATGCAGGCAAGTATGCAGAAGCAAAGAATAATATAAAATGTGGCACTTTCTTCATTTGCAAGTTTGATGCTAGTTGCAGTCTCTCGTGTTTCTGTTCTGTTGAAGATTTATGAAAGTGAAATTATGTCATCTGCTGCCTGACGATTTTGATGCTGCAGATATTTATCTCCCTCCAAGCTGCAGAAGATGGTGTGCAATCCAGATTTGCACTCTAAGCTCCTAAACCAGGAGCTTCTGTGAGGTTTTTGCAAACAAAACACTTCATGATTTCATTTATTCAAAATTAATTGTGGGTTTATGATTTAATTTAGTTTAATCAGACTGTTAATACATATTCTTGGTTCTCTTGTGTCCCCATTTTTCTTCAGCTCACCACACAAAGTGCTGCATATGATTCATATCTGCAGACTAAACTAGAAATGGAAACAAATAATTGATTTAGTAAAATTGAAACAAATTCTTAGTGTGGGAATTATTTGTGTCACCAAATATGTGGTTTGGATTTTTTAAAACTATGTCTCAATTTGAGTCAAATAAAACATAATTTTCTTTTAACTTTTAAGTGTCTCGTAAATAACTTCCACTTAACTACTGGAACTAATTTTGAATTTGAATTACATTAAAAACCAAACTTGGTAAACATTTTAATTCAGACATGTTAAGATAAGACACACAAACCAAACCGGACTTGACATGAATGCAACATTTTATATTTATTTTTGCAGAACTTGTTCATTCACCTCAAGATTGTAAGTAATATACTGACTTTCAAATAGAAGAAACTCTTTTTTTCAGTCAAATAATTGTCCTAATCTCTCTTTAAAGAGGGAAAAAGTAGCAATGGGGTAAATATCCAATCTGCCAAGTGGAGAGGCAACAGCCAAAACATCCTGTTAATTAATTACACTTAGGGATGAAGTCTAAGACATAATGTGCAACAGCTGAGAGTGTTTAATTGCATCATTCCTATGCAAACTTGAATGTTAAAGTCAGATTTATAAACATATATATCACAGATATTTTTTAACGCTGAGTCATGGTAAATATTTATGTAATGCCTGTCATTATTCCAGTACATTTAAAAGACACAAACACATTTTCAGTTTTTTTCTTCTGATCGAATGGATGTCTCCCAGAGATGATAATTGCCCAAGAAACATCACAGAACCACACGATCCTAAAGAATACAAAGCAGAGTGGATAGTGGATTGTTTTTAGCTGTCATTTTCCACACCTTGATAATCAGCATAGCTGCTGAATTATAAAGTAATAGCTTTATAACACTGACAGGAGTTGTTGACTTACAAAGAAAAAATAGATTTAGGGAGCAACAGAAAATAGGATTGGCATTTTAGAGTTTTTCATCCTGTAATTCACCTTTTTTCATTATTTAGCATCCACGTCTTGTGGAATGTAATCACAAAACACAGAATCCCATGAAAGAATCCTGAAAAAAAAAAAAAAAAAAACATGCCGCCTGATGGAACTAACGAGGCTCGTCTAATTGGGTATTCAGTTATTCTAAGCCCTTTGACAAACAGGTCATGCTCAGTGTTCAGCCTGGAGGGAATGGTTAATCATCCTAAATACAGTGGGTCTAATTAAAAATATCCACCATGGGGTAACACAATGCAAATCTCAGCCTGACTGGATTTCACTCCATAAACATCACTAAAAGATAAATATGTAAAACTTTATTTTGATTTTTTTTATCCAATAAATATTTTTCCCCTTTTTTTGTTTTTTTCACCTTGCAATAAATACATCTTTACATACAGCACACAGCCTCTGACTCATGTTTCATTTCTTACATAGCAACAATGTGGTATCCATGGAAACTGAATTAAACTTCAGACAAAGGATATTTATATCATATCATCAGTAACAGAATCATCCTTTAAATAGTAATGATTTCCCCATCTGAGAGCTGATATTTTTGATTTGCAATTTGAGGCACTCCAACATGCTCTTACATGTGCCACTTAATCACAAAACGATTGCAAAATGTTTTTTTAATTGAGAAATCTTTGCAGTGCATGAAGCCTTTAAGTTTCTTCCTTTCTCTTTTAAATGTATTCCTGGAAAATGAGAACAAATCATTTTAAACACATGAATAATCAGAGTTTTGTTTTATCAAAAGGACATTCAGAACTTAAGTAACATTTTTACTAAATAATACCCTTTTTGAAATCAGTTCAAAATGGGCAACATATTTCTAACCGATATTCATTTTAACAAAATACAAAATGAATAAATTTCAAGCCTGAAGATGTATTATGTAAAGGACTGAATGTTCAGTTTTTGTGTGAGAAATGTTTGGTGTTTTTAGGTGTTGATTTCTGATACTACTGTAGAGTTGTTGTCAGTCAGTTTCTATGGTAACTGGTCTGTGTGTAGTTTAGCTGACACTGAGCGTGAGGAGAAAGACAAATAGACTTTTTCTGAGTTATTTTTCTCTTTTATGTGGCGCACTGCGCTAAATGAATGATAACTACATCTCCAGGTTTCATTTTGTTATACTGTGGCAGTGCAGCTACGGGTGGCAAGGAAAAGATTATTCCTTTTGTCCTCTAAGATTGTGAGCATGTGCAAAATTTCCAGATGTAAACAATAACGTGTAACATGTCTCTACTCACGTTTAGCCTCACTGAACTTTCACTGCTTTTAAAACACTGATGCACAGTATATGTTTGTCATTTCACAACTCTCACAGCTATCAGATGGCAGAGTTTTCACAGCCATGAGTCTTGCTGCTGTCCTCAAAGCCAAAAGTCATCAGCAGCTCCCTGCCAGCAGGATGACTCCTAAAGCCTGGCTGCACAGTTGGAATTCACACATTCCTAATTTCCTAATAGGAAATTACTTTTTTTCTTACAAAATTGATGAATGAAAAATGAAAACTAGAAGTTACCATTTTCAGTTAGGATTCATGAAGATTCATAGTTTGTTCAGATGAATAATCAGAGAGACGTTTTCATGGCTGTCTTCAGATGATGATGTCACAGCTTTGACAGGCTCTGATAGGGTAAGCTCAATATTTGAGTTAATTACAGTTTTACACTGTGGATGTATTCTAAGTCAGCATCTCAAACTCACTTATTCTTTGTGTGACATCATGGGAAATTAAAACGAAACTCTTCAATCAAAATATTAAATGATCTAAACCAGCAAAGAATTAGTCTGATTTAATGTCAGATGGTGAGAAAAAAAGGATGACTTATATGCGCACAGTGAATGTGTAAATGTGTGGTTTCAACTCTACAGGAATGAAATCCAGATGAATAATTGTCAAAGAACCTGCAGGGAATGTAGAAGATTTATACATCAAGAGAGAAATGTACTGGTTATGGTATTTCAGTTTGAGACTGTTGAAACCTTGGTGTGTATTTGCATTAGAAAGCTTTGCAAATTAATTATGCTTTTTTTATTTACATATTTTGAATGTTTCTTCATTATGAACATGCAACCCCCTTACAGAAAAAAAACGCAGGCTGGAGTCCGAACCCAAGATCTTCAGTGTTACCAATTACCATGCAGCCAAACAATAATAATAATGAGTAGAGGCCAATCTGTAAAAATGCTTTTCAAAGAGACAGAAACACGTTTCATTTGTCTCAAAATGTCTTTAGAAAATTCCCCTTAAGCAGAGGTTATTATAAAGGTCACATTTCTGTTTGTGAAACTAGTTATTATGGTTTTGATGTAAATTAAAATGTTATGTTTTCATTAACTGTAACCAGAAAGTCATCATAATTAACACAAATAAAGGCTTTCAAGCACCCAACTGTGTGCAATTAATCTATATTACTGTTTCACTTGGTGAGGAAGTTTCTAAAATAAATGGGCTTCTCGTCTGAAATTCATACTTAACATCAGAAACTCAATATAAGGATGCAGATTGATCTTCAAACTAAATATCTTGAGGTAATGGGAGGCAAAGACGGTTAAACTACTTTCACAATCAAAAGCAAAAATCTTCATTCTGCAGCAGCGAAAGCATCACAGAAATGTTAAGCGTGGGGCTGAGACCTTGAGCTATTTTTAGAAACTCTTCCATGTGAACCCCTGACATACAAACGTGAGAATCTGCACAAAGACCCTTTTTATTACTGCGTTGCTGCTGTTTCCTGCTTTGTTTTAAGGAAGGAGGTGATTTCTATCACCTAAGGTTGCAGATTTCTGACAGTAACATTGCAGCTGGATGCTTTTTGTTTTTGTTTTTGTTTTTTTACGAGACGATTTAATGAAACAGTAGTTGAAATTGTCTTCCAGTTTTGGAGAGTTGCCTTCATTTCATGACAAAAATTATGCTTGCGATATATTTTTGGTTTCTTCTGTTTTTTTTTTTTTTGTTTTTCTTTTAATTTGGCTTGCCTTGATTGTCAACTTGTAATTTGTTGCTCTGGCAAACATTTTGTGTTTGTACCAAAGTAAAGTCAGAAATGAAACATAAATCCTGACAGTCATACAGCTGCAGGAAGAAACTACAGAAAGCAAAAAGAAACAAGTTCTTCAGTAAATTGTGTTTTAAATGTTTCACACATGCCTAAGTAACTATTCAGGATTGAGAGTATTTGTTAATATCTGATAGTTTTTGATGTACACACACATTTTAATAAACCCCATTTGTCAAGGAGAAAAGGCAATAAAGTGTTGGAAATCTACAACCTTGCTCTGAAAAGCAGAATTATGAGAAATCTAATTTAGCTGTAAGCTTTGCCTGGATTTACTGTTATAGGTTGAGACGGATTTCTGCAAAACCTTTTATCAACTATCATGCAGCTGTTTACGTGAACTGCATAAGGCACTCACTAAAAGCGGTAAAAAGAGTCTTATTATGACTTTACTCCACCTTATGTTCATGCTGTCTTTCTGAGCTTACTTCTATTTCCCATTCAGAGCTCCAGATCTGATTTGCCCTAATACCTTTTTTTTTTATATTGTTTTTTTGACAGCGAAATCGAAGAGTGTCAGAAAAAGAAAGCAATAATGTAGAAGTCTTCACGCCTTCGGAGGTGTGTTTACCGAGCTTCCAGCCCGTGTGTCAAGAGACAGAGGTGTGCTCAGTCATACAGGAAAGCCAAGGAGCTGCAGGTCTGTGACTAATCTTCTGAACTTCAATCTCAAAACAAGCTATTTCGAGCTCGCTTGACATAAAAAAACCTGTCAGCTTTTATAGCTTCTGAATAGTGAGTAACTGTATACTGATTTCAACTTGATTTTCTTGTCATTTATCGTAGATAAACAGTCATAACAATGAGTTAAGTCATCTCTTCTAATTATACTCATTTATCAGATTGAGCTTCCTTTAACCTGGCACTAAATATACTTTTCATAAAGCCCACATTTCTGTATATAAATATGCTTTTTTTAAAAATCATTTTGTTGTAATATCCTAACCTTAAATGTCACGGATTCTTTAGCTAAAAGAGGAAAATAATCATAATTAACAGAAGTAAAGGATGAAAACATAAGTCATTAGATATATAATATGTAGCTCAATTCATGTAATATTTTATATGAATTAAGCTATTCATAATATAATATATTATTCATATAATAAATTATGATGTCGGTATAATACTAGAATAGAATAGAATAGAATAGAATAGAATAGAATAGAATAGAATA
>VMRN01000079.1:145406-165159 GCA_010277015.1 Poeciliopsis turrubarensis | reverse complement strand
TAGAATAGAATAGAATAGAATAGAATAGAATAGAATAGAATAGAATAGAATATATTATATATAGCTCAATAGTAACCCTACCGAAAATGACTTCAAGACATTTAACAAAATATTTGGTTAATTTTCTTGGATAATGGTTTAATCTAATTTATTTTATTATTTTTAGCTATTACAATTGTTCAAGACATAAGGGGCATCGTAAATAAAAACTATTATTACTACAACTGAAATAAATTAACTTCTGAGTAAAATTCTAATTTACTAAATGTGTCTTTATGTAAAAATGTACCAGGAAATTGCCATATTGAGCATAAAAATTGAGTTACATTTCCAACTAAACAAGTGCACACTGTTTCCTTTTGTCAAGCAAACTCAATTGCTCTAAGTTATGTATCTTACTGAACAAATTTTTAAAAGATACTTTTAAAGTAACAAATTAGAATTGTAGGTTTGCAGTTACCATACTCTTTCCATTTTCAGATCATGAATTGAAAAGCTCTTAATGGGAAATCGTATCATAATCTACAATACACTGTAGTGTTTCATAAGGTAAAATACAGTGAAGAAAACATTGACGTTTGTGTTTACTTGGAACCTGAATACTTTAGTGAGGTATTATTGATTAAAAATAAATCTATTTCTTTTTGATGCAGCCTTTCCTCAGGTTCTCCATTTTAAGACACACCGGCTGTTCCTCGTAATGTGTTAATATATGTTAAATATGGGCTGTGATGTTGCTTCGTGAACCATGTGAGAATACTACAGCGCTGATCCTTGCTACAACTAAAAGACCCTTTAAAGGCTGATCTAAATGCTCTGCGATCATCTCAGTTTGAGTCAGTGTGATTAAGCATTATGTGGACCTTCATGTCTTCATATTGCTGCATGATTTGCTTTGCGTGAGGACTGGGAAAAGTGAGTTTCTTTTCTAGGAATGATCGCACCACAGATGGATCAGTCCACCTGCCAAAGGAGGTTTCTAAATAGATTCCTGAGCAACTGCAGGGTAGAATTGGTTGAGCATCCAGCTGGGTAATTTGACATTTAAAGGGCTTCAGGCTGAGCTATAAAGTTTCAAAGGAATCAATTTGGCTACAAGAACTCACTGAAAATATGACAAACCCGACTAAGATTACTTTCCTCTAACATCTGACATCAAATGTGTGTTTTTTTTTGTTTTTTTTTGTACCCATTTCCCTTAGAGCTTCAGTTTATTTTGAGGTTCTCAGTGTGGCACTGATTGCACGGATCTTAAAGTCGAAGAAAAATGTACACATTCTCTTTTAATCTATGTTTAGTTAGTTAGTTAGTTAGTTAGTTATTTAGTGAATCTGTCTTGCTTTTTCTGTGTGTGGAGCAAGATGTTGGAAACATTTTGACCTGGCAGCTGTCAGAAATAGGCTTAAGTCACAGACACTTCCCACTCATTTCCACGCCGTCACCCACCGTGTTCTAACTTCTCTGCTCTGTAACTCTTGCTTTATAGAATAGACAGTGCTGGCAAAGAGCTTTTGACCCTTAAAGATGTATTTTTTTCGCACCTACATCTTCATTTTTTAGACAGACAAAGGAAACCTTGAGAAGAACAACAGGTAGTTTTTAAATGATGATTTAATTTATATTTAGGGGGAAAACATCACAAACTAAACCTAATAATTGGCTATGCCACTTTTCGTTTTAGTACAGACCCTTTTAATAAACCGCAATAATATTATTATTTCAGTAACTCATATATAAATTAAACAAATATTTTAGCATCTTTATTTTTCTTTTAATCATGAATTGTGAGTTTCTGCTAACAGCTAATGAAACATAGCAGATTAATATCAGAAATGAAAAAAGAGAAGCAATTTTTAATGGTGCAAAATCTTTTCAAATTACCAGCTGTTTCCATTGACTATAAAATTGCACAAATTGCAATTAGGAAAACGAATTTGCTCAATGGAAACACAGCAATTTAGAAAAAAACTCACCGTTTGGTTTTGAGGTGGTTTTTCAAAACGATTACACTAATGTGTAAGGAAACACATTTTCCCATCACAACACGTCAAGTTGTAAACAATTGGATGTTACAACAGACATTGTAACATTGTAACTGAAAAGACAAAGTCAACAGGACAGGAAGTGGTAGGAAGATAAAAATGTTTTTAAATGTCTTATCGCGTGAACAAACGTGTTCACAGGTGATTTTAAATGAATTTCTCACCTAATAGAAGCACCACAACTGCAAAGTTTTGATTTTTGACCTTACTGGAATATCAACAAAGTGTAATGGGAACACAGCTACTGATCCTCAGTCACAGTCATAAGAAATCCTAACGTTTGCATTTCCACATGAGTTCAGCTGCAGAGGATCAGGACTAATCTCACCATAAAACAGACACAGCTGGTGCCATTTCTTCCAATTCTCTTTTTCCTTGCCTGTGGCTCAATAGCATGCTTGCTATTGAGTTTTCTCAACAAAAAATGCTAAATACATCAAATGTGTCACATAACTTCAGTTTTATTCTGCTTTAACTAATCGTTTGTCATTTAAATGCATGTGAAACTTAAATCCAGGAGAAAAGTGGCACCAGTTGGTTTCAAATAAGCTGAGGCAACTGAATCACTTTAGTCTGTCTTCGCTCATTTACACAGTTACAGCTATGTCAACACTTCACCCCTGCTAAAGGTGTGTGAAAATTCTTAGAATAAATTCATCTTCTGTTGGAGGAACATAACGTGAAATTATCAAAAAATATAATACAGACTGAGAAAAAAAAAACTGTTTTTAACAAAATCGCTGGTGTTATTTCCTTTGCAGATAATAGCTTTGGCAACCATCTTTTGTTTTCTCCGACAGCATTGAGAAAGAGAGACGTTAGCTACTCCTCTGTATAATCTGTCTAGATCAACCAGAGTCTGACATGAATTGGATATTGAAACTTATTCATCCTTTGCTTCAAATTAGTCAAAAAACAAAACATCAATCAACATGTTCTAGTATTTTTTTCATCCCTTGTATGTTGATTGAGATAAATGAAGTCATATCACCTGAATAGATTATTTTAATTGCCACAAATTAATGTCTACATAACTTTGTATGAGTCTAGGAAACATTTTGCATAAAACTGACATGACATGACAACAACTGTCTTGAACACGGAGAAGTCTTTATGAATGCTTATGACTGTTGTGAGGTGTCATTCCGTAAACAGTTACATTTGTGGTCCGAAATTGACACTTTTAATGGACTTTTAATGCAATTTCCATGCAACTTTGCTTTAAAACTATTATTTACCAAATATTACCAAATTTCCGTATGAAACGACTGCAGTAGAAAAATAATTTATTTCAAGGCTTTTTAGAATTAGCTCTCTGCTGCTTCTCATGAAGCAGTATACCTTCTTCCTGGCACAGGGTCACATAATAGGAAAATTAGACGATCCGTCTTTTTTATCCTCCTACACTCCTCTTCCCAGATAATTAGTCTTCATACAGAACAAATTGCACCTATACTGGAACTCTGAGCAATTTCGCAAGTATACTATCTCTTTAGGTCAAAAACAGTCATTAAAGTGCATAATGAACATGATCCTCATTACTATTAAGACATTTGTCTAAATTATCTTAAAAATTATTTTCAACAGCAGCTGACACGCTCAGAGGTTTTCATCACAAAGGAAGCCATTTTGGTTCCTCTGATGACAATGGCACATTAGAGAGCAGCAGCAGTTGAACTAATGCAATAATGGAGTGAAAGAGACTGTTTGCCTGTTAGAATGGAAATAAAGAACTTATTCAGACAATCCCTCCCACAATGCATCCACCCCCTGTGACTCTCTCCATGGTTGAAACTGTAGAGCCTGAAAGTGCTTGAATGGCTTTTTTTCTATTTAAATCTTTCTCACTTCAGTGCTGAAATGTCTGCGTATCAGTTCAAGATTAAAATAATGGTTGGAGCAATTTGAAAGCCACATGCTTTTAGAAAATCAATGATAAACTGTTGAAACTTTGTGGGTATGTCTTTGTGTTTAATGTGGTTACAAGTTTGTTTTCTTTTCCCCCCACCGACTGAGTGAGCCAGAGAGTCTGAGTGGTCCTGTCCATCTGATCGATAAGCCTTTCATCCGACCATTCAGCCATTGATCAACTTTAAGAGAGATGATCTAGTTTAGGAGACGCTTACTAAGCATTTACTTCGACATTTTAGTTCTTCACCTTCCAGACGTCTGCAGAGGAAGTTTGGTTTGACACAGTCTGGAGGTTGCCTCACTGAACAGCAGATAAACATGGCTATGTAGAGGAGCTTTTTTAAAAATAATATTATTATCGATTTGCTGAGGCATTGTCAGGAAAAAAAAAATAAACCATTTTCCTGGAAATGTTCAAGAGAAATGACCAAAAAGGGTGCAGAATTGTCCAAATAGCCTCCAGTAATCTTACAATTATAAATACCATGAACAGAAAGTACAGTTCAAAGTCAATATGGTTGTGTTTAAAGTTTAACACCAGCTTCAAATGTTTATAAAAATATTGTGCCTGGATTGTTGCTTTAGTCCTTTCATGCATTTTGGAGAAATACTTTAATCTCCCTTGGCATCCATTTTGGTCTCACTTCACCTTTTCCACAAAGGTGGAACTTGTCAACTTCTTCATCTTTTCTGCAAGTAGTAACATCCGGTTGTTGGTCACATGACTTGAACGACGCAAAAAGATCTTTCCATTGCAATTTTGTGAAATACACGGATTTTGACATTTTAAAGAATCACCTCATTATAGCACATAAAATGTTAACTGTTATGTTTCTATTAACCAAAATTATTTTCTTAATTCCAAGTTGTGCAATTATAATGCCAATGGTACTCGACTGCGCTATAAAATGGGACTATGTGCCTGGAAAATACATAATACAGGCCCTTTAATATTCTGACACTGAAATGAGAGAAAGCTTGAAGACAGATTGTTTGCTGTTCCCAAAATATACCAGCTCATTCATCTGTTGTAGCCTTGATAGTGCTGCATTTTATTATCTGAAAGAAAATCATTTTGATTACAAATGTTCTCTGATATGTGTGTTTTAGTGCTTGCTTTCTTTTATGATCTTCAATATATTATGTGCAACAGCAAACCATTTTTTGCATAAATGCTCTGCCATCTACCTCTTTTATTCATAACTTTAATGTAAGACAGTCCTTTAGTGAATCTGTTGAAAGGTCTATTTTTTTATCCTCCCTGCAGTTTAGAGATAAAAGGTGCCTTTGAAAGCGAATTTTGACTGTTGAGCACAGACGGATGAAAGTGTCTTAAATAGGGGGGTGAAATTTTCTCAAGACAGAGCACAAGTGGAGTGGAAGAATCAGTGACTGTGAGATCATTTCATGAAATGATGAAAAACCAACAAACTGAATCAATAATTAGTAATCAGGACTCAACAGGTGACAACCTACAGGCACAATCACTGATGAAAAGACCTCTGGAGAAATGCATGCTTTGATTTCCTAATTTCGTTCTCCTTCTTCCGATATTCGGAAGGATTTGTGTTTTAGTGGTTTCACCAGATTGGAGTAAGAAAGTATTTCTGAATACCTTTAGACTTTTTGTTTGTATGCACTTTTATCTTAGCTTGCCTGTCAAAGAGAAGTCATAAGGAAATGTTATATTTCCAGCTCATTAAAATTGTTTTCAGACACTAACATGCCTGAAACGGATGAGTAAATGACCATAAACCCAGATAATGTCAATAGATACACAAGCAGATTATTATATAAACAAGAAAAATAATTAATTAGGGTTATGTTGCACTATTTTTGAGTGAATCACATTTTAATTTATTTTTTGATCTGATTTAAATTTAGGAAAAATTGGCTTTCTGTGCAACATAATCTGAGTTGGACTCTTTGTCTTGTAAGGTGTATCTTTTTTGGAAATAAAGAAAAAAAATAAACAATCACATGACAGGTTTAGGCCAATAACAACAAAAAATCCCAGACCATGTGAGGACAGCACAGATGCAGGTGGTAGCTCTTGCAGCAGGAAGTTCTTTGGTTTGAATCCTGGTCTGCAGTTTTTCTGCATGGAGTTTGTACAGATTGTGAACATAACATTCATTTTCTATCCCAAATTCCAAATCTGACAACCAAAAAAAAAAAAACACAGTGGAGAGGAGTCATGATGTTGTTATCCCTGAGACGTCGACCTTATGCATCACTGCATAACGCAACTGAAAAAAGAAAGTATTGATCGCAACGTCTCCAGCCTGAATGTGAGCTCATACAATTGAGATTTATCTGGTGATCTGAGCGGAGAGGAGGAGGAAGTCAGGGAAAAGGTCCTGGCTGTAAGTTAAAGAGCAGCTCAGACCATTTCAGACTGTAACATTCTGGACGCATTCATCCATCCATCCTGCTTCTCCTTGCAGGCTCATCAGGGGAGGCTGGCCAGAAATGTTAAAAGCTCTGTATTTTATCAGCTTTACCTTGTACAAGCTATCAATCCAAACATGCAGCTTTGAATGAGAACATGAACAAATGTTAATCATTTAGTTCTATGTCACAGTTTACACATCATATCCATATATTTCATTCACCTTAATATAACAGCAGTGTCTGAGAACCCAGGCAAAGTTTTTATGATTTTTTTCCACCTCAAGGTTCCTGTACTATTTTTGCAGCCTAATGTTATAATGATGGAGCTCCTTTCTTTTGTGTGTATTATCACAATCATCAGTTCCCTTGAGTCACCCACCAAACAGCGGCTCTGTTCTGAATCTCAACAACCCCGCACAGGAACTGCACTTGACCTTTCCTTCCCTGCATATGTCTCTTTGTGAAAGCAGCCATAAGCAGCTGACAGGGGAGGGAGACTGCGCCAACAGTTTTTAGAAAAAAGAAAAATTGTGCAAATTTAGGTCTTTTCACTGCACCGTTATGAACTGAGGTGAGAATAATTTGCTGAGATTGACCTGTCATGTGCATATGTGTGTTCATTTTCAATTCAGAAGGAAATAATAGACTTTACACAGCATGGTGAGGGTTCTTTTTTTGTTGCTTTTCATACTTTCTGTACAGATTTTAAATAAAACGCACACATATTCATGTAATTTGTGAACATTAGGAACATAAAAGAAATAGATATTAACATTTATATCATTGTAAAATATTTCCTCTTCATCATCACCATCACTGTACCTCATGATAGCATTTCCCACCACTTCTCTAAATTTGAACACCCTGCTGAGTCTCTGGCAGCCCACAGCAGCCCTTCCCTCCTCCTCTTCCTCCCTCGCCTTCTGTCCAGTAACCCACTTGACAAACATAAACCTTCACGTGAATTTACCAGCAACAGACGCAGATTATTCCCATTTAAAGGTGAACAGGAAGAACAGGATATGCGGTTGCCATGGAATTCTCTCAAAAGCTTTTGGCAAACT
This sequence comes from Poeciliopsis turrubarensis, assembly GCA_010277015.1. Lineage (NCBI taxonomy): Eukaryota > Metazoa > Chordata > Actinopteri > Cyprinodontiformes > Poeciliidae > Poeciliopsis > Poeciliopsis turrubarensis. The sequence goes on along the minus strand of VMRN01000079.1, from coordinate 157,748 downwards.
GGCACATCCCACTTCTGATGTCAGCACTCAGAGAAGGAAGCATGGAGAGAGGGAGGGAGCAGGGTGAGGAAGGAGTTCAGAGAAAAGAGCGAGAGACAAGGGAGAAGGGGAAGGGGTGAGGGAGTGAGCGAGCGAGGGAGGGAACAAGGGAGGCAGCCTGTTGCTCCTGATCATCAAACAGCCTCTTCATACTCCACAAGCGCCAGCGCCTGTGTTGAGATGGAGCAGAGTTGAAGCAAGAAGGAAACACAATTCTTCATCTTCATGTTTCCTGAGCAAGGACACAAGAGCAAAGTAAGTATCTTTTCATTAAAAGATACAGTAAATATGATTTTTAAACTTTATTATTTATGATGCAGTTTCTTTTAAGCAAGTTTGTCCTTGGAGGAGTTTTGTCACAACTTAAAAATCCCTCTGCAGCGTGGATATTTCCACAGTTATATGGAAGAGGGAAAAGAGAGCACTTGTTACCAGAGAGCTCCAGAGAAGATGTGCAGAAATTTTCCCCATTTTTTGACACCAACTGGAGCGGTGCTGCAGGAGAACCACGGAGCAGAGCTAACACTTCCTGCGAAGTGAGCTTCTGATTCAGAAAAGGCATTATTTGTCTTTCACAGATTACAGTGATTTGCATGCTGGATACTCTGCACGCACACCATGGTAACAAGGCTGTGGCCACATTGCAGAGTGTTTTGGTCTGTAAACATTTGCTGATATCTGAGAGACAGAGTCCAGCTTGGACACTAGATGCTCTGCATCTTTGTCTAGATGGCCACTTGATATCACATTCACTCCTCAAAATCAAATTATTTTTTTAATGGGAATTGATGAGGGAGAAACTTTCACAGCACTGAGTCCTCAAACAGCAAAACCTGGCTGATTTTTCAAATCCGTCCATCATTTCCAAGCACAGACCATGCTCTCACTTTTAAGATGATGGTAGATTATGGCATGTAATGCGATTATATGTCCGCAGCTCTGATGCACGGCCCGAGTCTTTGGGGTCAGTGATATATGATATGTAATACATCAAAGGCTCTCCCTCCTTCAGGTAATTGTGACCATAATGAGATGAACTAATGACTTTTTTCCTGCTCTAATAGAGTCTGTCTGATTCTCTTCCACAAAGAGGAAACCATAAAGTAATTAAAATATTCTGTTCTCAGGTGCCTTTTCAGTGTAATGTTCTGCTTCCTCTCCACTCATTGGCATACCTGGTTAAAAAGTGTAAAAAAAAAATTAAAAAATTAAAAACCTGAACAATTAATCTGTTATTCCTGTGACATGATCTCCTAACATTTCCTTAAATAAATGTTTTCACTTATTCTGTTTATTTTTAGCAAAATGCTGCACTTATTAATTCCTCAAAAATGCATGTAACTGGAGTATTTTTTATTTTTGCTATTCTTGTTTTAGGTTGATCAGAATGTCTTAAGAAATTGTTTAGCTTGTGATTCCTGACTCACAGTATCTGAAGTTTTATATATTAAATGAGACGAAAGCCCTTTTATTTCAACCATGCTTCAAGATGAGGAAGACAAAAGAACATGGCTTTTCAGTCAGGTGTTGGTTTTAAACAGTCAGGAAAATAATTACCATTTAATTGGTTGGTCTCAAGTCTCATAACAACCAGCAGATGCCATCTACCTGCCAACATGTTGTCTTTTCTCTCCAACAATCAGTCAAATTAAACAAAAATTGATCTTCTTTGCATCAAACACTTCAGGTTGACAAGGGAGAAAAAAATGAAAAACCAATTAGAAAAGCACTTTATAATCATCAGGTTAGAGGATTTGTGATGCTATGGGTCTACTCCTCTTATTGTAAATTTGGATTATCTGGAGATACAATCTGAAGAGGAAAGGTCAAAGATCCCTCTCTCTGGATGCCCCAATTAGTGAAATGAAATAGAAAAGAAGAAGGGCTGCAATGTGGTTCTTCATCAGCAATATTGCTAAAAACCTTGCAGTTTATTTTTTGTTAAGATCAGTTTTCCAGTTAGATACATGAATTCAACATTTTTCAATCTGAGATTGTGCCACTGTGATAAAAGGTTAATTTAAAAAAAACAAAAAACTTTTTACCTGATGTGTTGATATATGTGGAGGATGAGATTCAATGTGAGTTAAAATGCATGAATGAATGTAAATCTAATAAGACGTCGGCTCTCGCTTCATTTATATACAGAATGTGGTGGATTAATATTAATATTTGTGTGAAAATGTTGAGACATGCAAAATATTTTGTCAGTTTTTATTTTAATGTTTCACATTAAACCAGGATGGGTTGAGTCTTTTACTCCACTTCTTGATCTTCAATTTGGCTTCACATCCATCACTTCTGCTCAAAGGAAAGGCCTGTGGCTGTTTGTCAGCTCCATTCATTCCATCTCATCAACCAGAGCACTTTTTCACTCTCTGTGTTTTAGTGTTAAAAGTTTTTTTTTTTTTTTTCAAACCTATCTGGAATCAACCATTGCCCTGGTCAATTCAGCCCACAGAGATCGAGTGAAGATCCTTTCAAACCTGGCAGACAGGCGAGGGTTTCCGCTGCAGGAGGATGCGCCCAAGCCGATCCTCCAAGACATTTATCGGCGTCTCCTAGACAAAAAGACTTTCTTACATAGCCCTGAGGCAGTTCGGTGGTCGCATGACTGCTGCCCTCACAGGAAAAAAATACATCAAAAAGATGAAAAATGATGCACACAGTCAATACAGAGAACTTAATGTTATGCAATCTTTATATAATCAAGTTAGATGAGCACTCACAAACAGCGGGAGTGTGCAATCATCCACTCAGGAAAGAAAAATGCCTGGGATGGAAAAAAAAAAAGTAATATGGTTATCGACTAAATCTGAGGTATTGATGTAAAGTTAGGATGTTGCTGCAATGTTTTTTCAGACAGGGGATAAGATGGAGCAGCAGTGCTGAACTGTTTGGATTTGTTGGACGAAGGACAGACAGAGCTGGCAGACAAACTGCAGAGACAAAGTGATGGAGGTGTAATATTTCTGCTGCCTCTTTTTTCTAAACAGTCTCATCCACTTAAAAAGTTTTTTGTCTTGTTTTTGAATAGCAGATACATTTTTCTACTTCCTTTCCTGATCAAATGGGTTTACGCCTAAGTCTCTGTTATATTAATTTCAATGACTGAAAGTGAGAAATATGCAAAAAGATCCAGAATTTGGCAGAAGAGGAATAATGTTATGTTTCAAATGCTGGAAGAGACATTAATGCACAAAATGTCCTCCCAAGACAAATATAGTGATGGCAAATGCTCTAATTTGAATTTGAGTTCCTCATGTCAAGATTTATATGGACAGGAAGTCAGGAGATTTTTCTAAGTATTGTAACAAACCGGCAACCTGGTAGGATTTCAAAGTTTTATTTCCAGGCTTGGAATTTGTCCAATTGAGACAAAAACTTTTATTTGAAACTGAAAAATTATGAGTGTCTGTCGGCAGATTGGTCCATTTCTGGTGCTGTTCTGAACAACATTGTAGTTTTGTTGTTTTCCAAGTTCTGATTCTGATTGTGCAAGCTTCACTTTTCTTCATGTAATCAGTGTTTGTAATTGAGTCTCTAAATGTGCTACAACATTGTAGCAATCAATATATTATTCCTAATAATATCTGTCACACCATAAAAACAACAACAACATTTTAAGCTAATGCAATTCATAAGGTGAATGGAAGTGGAGAGAAAATACTTACTGTTGAAGAGGAAATAAGGTGTCTACTACTAACGGCTATCAAAAGAAAACATTTACTCGTTGATTTTTGCTCACAAACAACATTGCAGTTGCCTTCTTGGTCCAGCAGTTAACAATGCTTGAGCTTCGGTTGTAGCGTTGCCATAAGGTTTATTGTATTCTCATCCCTCAGATTTTAAGTTATTCCTTCACTTTAATCCAAGATTTCAGTTGTTTTATAGTCTTGGATTAAAAGAAATATCATTTTTGGAAATTAGGAGAAATTTCTCTTCATTTTTTCCTTGGCGCTCCGACGTGATTGCTGCAGTAAATCATTACATCTATTTTTTTGTGTATCAACAATGTAATTTTGTGCATCCATTGGAAATTTGTGTTGTTGTTTGTTAAGAAAATAATGTCTGACATGATTAATGTGAAAGATATCCAGAAAGTGAGGCTTCAAACAACATGTCGTCACACAGGCTTCCCTGTTTTAGTAGGTATGACACAAAAGGCTCCTTTTTCTTTTGCAGACTAGATTACTAATTTATGAGGATATTTGTCTTTTAAGATCCTTTGTGGTGCTGAAACTGTATAATAGAAAGAAAGAGAAAAAAATAGCCATTACTGCTAGCATAGCTCATCACTGAAAAACATTATCTCCTGAGAAGCAAAGAGCAACTCACAGCAGTGGACCACAGACTTGTGGAGATGATTATAACCCCAAACCTCACCCTCCTTCCAGGGTTTTCTGTTTGCATTAATACCACCCACTTCCTACTGTTTACAACTATTCCTACAGGAATTACTGTAAGAAAAGGTCTCTGGTTCAGATCTGCCTCTGGCGTGCCTGACTGTTTCAGTGTTTAACCAGATTTTAGACGGAGACAAAGGAAGAGTGAGACGGCCAGGTCTTGGGAGCTTTTGTGGTCCATTTCTGGAAACAACAGGCTTTTACAGTCCATTAGAGAACAGAGAGCTGTCAAAGGAATAGGGAGAGAATTGGTTGTTGTGAAAATGGGCATTGTGCAGTCGAAATGGTCTTCAAGAACATGATAGATCTCAATTATCAGGTGATATCTGTCATTCTCAAGAACAGTACCTTGTGGCTTCAAGCAAGCAAAATGGAAGAAAATAACACAACACTTCTCAGTCTGAACAGCTCAGGCTAGTGTGAGTTTTGTGCGTCCAGAAACACTGACAAAAAGTCTGTTACTCATGAATTTACCATGTGTCTGTAATTCACAGAATGAGTCAAGCTGAATTGCAAATCCCTGATTCAGAGACAGATTGATCAAATCTGTTTTGCATAACGCTTCCTTCAATTCTGTATGCAGACAAGAACTACAAATAGACGCAACTAATAAAGCAATAAAGGTCTCTCAGGAGAACATGTTGCCACTCAACATATGTTCTTTCTATAAACACACATCTGATATAATCTCAACTATTTCTTAGCTTCTACATTCACAGCTTTTCTTTTAATGTAACAGCAGTGGTTAACATTATCTCGCCCCTCAGCTGATATGGATGCTCTTCAAATTCTCCTGTGGAAGGAATTATGGGAAACGCGGTTCAGTCAGGAAGCAGAGCCTCACAGGCCGGTGACTCACAAGGCAATCTGGAGAACATGCCCTGTGGCTTAGCTGCGATAACGCTGGCACCGAAAGAGGCCAGACCTCAGCCGATCTGGTGGGGAGAACAGCCTTCATCTCTCCTTCAGAGAGAGAGAGATAGAGAAAAAGAGACTCCTTCGCCCCCTCCTGAGGATGCATCAGAGCCGCGGCGGAGCAGAGAAAAGAGTTTAGAAATCGTTTCTGCGTCTGTGAAGAGACAAAAGCACAATCACTTTAAAGACAAAGTGAAAGATCAAGCAGGCCTCGGGGGGTTAAGTGTGATTTAATCCGGTTGGGGGGGAGGCTGAAATAGACTTCATCACATCCACTCCATAGCGGTGGGTAGTAGGTGTATGAAGGACCTATACCACACAAAAGCAGGGAGTGTGAAAAGTGTGAAAAATAAAAGAATTTACATAGTTTTATTCCTGGAGTTTATTTTTCTACAGCTGCAAATATTGGCTGATTTCATAATCTGTATTTGCAAAGACAACAATAAAAATATGGTGATAATCCCACAGATTTCATGCACTGATGAAATAAGTTAGTTTGTGAAAACACATGGAAATTAAGAAAAGTTTGGATTTTATGTGATAGATTGATACAAAGCAAAAAGGACAGAATAAAAGTCAAAAAGTGGTGCATGCAGTTGTATTCAACAATGAACACTGTTCAAACTAAAAGCGTTATCTCAATCAATCAATAAAGTTTATTTGTGTAGCACATTTCATCAACAAGAAAGTTCAAAGTCCTTTACATCATAAAAACACAAAAATGAAAAGTTACAAAAACAACAGAGTCACCAATTGAGAAACTTGTAACAAACATTACATTTTGTTAAGTGCTATCATCAAAATCATCAATACACATCAAATATGTCGGTAAATCTTTCAAATACTACAGTTCAGTGTGCTCAAAGTACTCAAACATTGAAGTTATTTTTCTATTATTGTTGTGGGGAATTGATTTTTAGAAATAATTAGCCAACTAACTAAAATGTGTTCATGTAGTGAACTTAATTTTTTTTAAGTTAAGTTCTACCAACAAACACCAGAAACACTTTTAAAGTGTTTGGTGAAGATGTTGTCTGAAGCTGGTGAGGAAAAATCCTCATCCATGTCAGAAAACAAAACCTCAAACTGTCATGAGCTGCGGAAGAATCCAGTCCTCAAAATCACATCATAATTTGCACAGTTTGACTCAAAAACCCACGTGAAGTCGACTCATAATACCACAATTTAAGTGTTTGGTCGTAATGAACATCCAAGATTTTGGGGGAAAAAGGAAAGTTGTAACACCAACCATCCGAACTGTAAAGTATGGGTTTGGGACAATCAGAATGGACATTTTATTGCAGGATAGACTGGTTCAGTAGTTAAAAACTACAAAAATTAAGAAAAAACACATTACTTGTTTAACTTCCTGACATCTTTAAATGTCAGGAAGTTAAAATTAGTCCACAAATGAAGAATGTGATAAGCATACTGCCGGAATAAATCTGATCCAAAATCTTTGGGTACAGCTGAAAACAAACTCTAAAAAAATAAAACAGGTGAACTAACTTTATTTGTTACAAGTAATCAATTAAATTCACACAAGTAAATACATTATGACTAATAAGTTGTCATGTTAAACAAACTTACTTGTGTGTGTGCGTGTGCGTGTGTGTGTGTGTGAGAAAGGTGGCCTGGAAACCATAATCAGTTACAGTTACACATGAGGATGTGCCAAACCTCCAGAAAACTACAGAAAATTTATAGAATAAGACAAATTTCGTTTTGCCTTCTCCTTTACTATTCTACACAACTACTTTGTGTTGTTCTAGCCCAAGAATCTTCATCACAAAATGTTCATCTTTGTGGTTTAAATGCTAGAAAATATGAAAACTTTGTGCCGGTATTTGTTCCCATCAAGTTTTTCCACATCAAACAATTTTTAGATAAACAAATGGTAGTTTTATGTCTTTTTTTCTTCTTCAGTTTCACATTTAGCAGCAAGAATTCACTCTCAGTATAAAAATTCAAATGAAGCAGAGAAGAACTCAGAGAGCAACATCTGGCTTCATGGGTGGAAGCTCCTGCTGGCTGTAATCAGTCTGGCAAACAAAAGCTGACAGTGCAGGTGCCTAATAACTGCTCAGTCGACACTCCCACTTCCCCATTTTAGAAGCTAAGACCTTCCTCCCAAACCCAAACTGGCATTGCAGCATTGACAGTTTAATCTCTGACAGGCTAACCTGCCTCCCCCTAAATTACTGTAATTGATTCAATTAGTGTGTACACTGATCCAGGAGTTCCTTCTTAAAATGATCATGCACAGTAAAAAACGCTCTTCTTTCTTCCCTCTTCTTTCTGTATTTTCTCTTACCTCTAAAAAAGAAAAAGTGTTAAAATATTGAGTTGCTTTTTCTCAGCTCAACACCTAAAATATTAAACAGGCCACTCAGGGGTTATGGTAAATATGGTTTCCTTGTAGCATACAGAAAATAGTTACATCAGTGAATTATCTAACACTCAGAGGAACATCATTATTTGTAATTCCCAGGCTGCAGTGGGTGACAGATGTTTATGCACACTGCAGGGGGATGAAACCATTAACTCTCTATGCCTACTGCATCTATCAGCGACCGTGTTTAATGATTCATAAATGTCATATTTCCTGCTTCAGATGGTGAGAAAGACTTGAAGGGATGTTTTCAGTGCCACTTGTTAGCCTGTTTGGAGAATCTGCCGACGTTCAGAGAGCGCATCAAAAAGTATTTTAAGGTCTTGATCATGTTATATCCTGCAATGACTTGAAGGAAAAATCTATTTTTTTAAATAAGCTGCTCATAACTATTGAATAATCTTTGTCACAGTGGACTTGAATTGCTGTTAAATGTACAAATATTTTCACACTAAGAGCACACTTTCAGATTTCTTTCATTGAATATACTTTTTTGTTTTTTTTGTTTCATTTGTATTATTAGTTTTCACCATAAATGGAAAGAAATGATATCTTGTCATGTTGTTCATTCCAATATGTGAAGTTTGTATGTAGTGACTAAATCAGGAGTACAGTTTCTCAAACTCATTCCCAACTCAACCCATTTGCACTTCATCAAATCACAGTCCATGCATTTACATGCACAACTTTATTTTTTCTGATTGCATCCAAAAACAGAAGTAATTTGAATAATTTTGCTGCCTGCAAAAGGTCAGGAATCTTAATATTTCCATGTAGTTTAACTTCTTACCATCGACTTCCGGTCTTCAGTAAAAATAATAACTCCTGCATGTAAATCTGCCGTTAACACAACAAAACTGTGTCAGTCTACTATGGCAAGTAAGGAAACACTATTTAAAAATAAACCGAATACTGATTATTATTACAGTTTGAGCAATAAAAAACACGTAATGTCCCTGGTTATATACCATGGTTGTGTTTCTGAAGGTCTGGTCTTTAGTGCATTTATCCTCCTTTCAGCAACTTAATCAAACTTTAAATAAATTTACAAAGTCCATAAAATTCTGACCTCTTATTATATCAAACTAACAATTATCTATCTATCTGTTTGGGTCAAGTTGAGGAAATTGTAATCTCAGGTGTTTGACATCCTGGTTGTTTACCAGTTGCATCCAAATGTGAAAAACCAAAAAACCAAAACAGGAAAAACCAAAACACTTTGGAGGGAAATCCAATTGAATTTCCAAAAAATAGTGTAGAGTGTCACTGGGGAGAGGTGGGTCTGAGTTCCTTACCCCTGTAGCCTGATCTAATCTGGTTGCACTATGTTAAATAACTGAGCTTTGAGTTGGCCTTGGTGAGAAAGTTTCTAGCTTTTTGTTTTCTTCGTGAGGCTTGACCTTTGTGCTGACCTTCAGCTTCCAATTGACTGAAAAAGCAAACAGCCTGTTGGTTTCTGGCAATAAAAACAAAATCTGCATCAGGTGATGTGGTCTCAAAGATTTATTGTTATTTGAAATGCTAATTTTCAATAAACTGAATCTGAGCAAGTTTCACAGATCAAAACTTTTACAAAAATCTGTTTTGTTTTTCATATTTGTTAAAACTGTTGCCATGTCTTGACAGTAAGAGACAGATAATCCTTGAGGAGATCGATCTCCTGCACCTCCTTCTAGTGCTGCTGTTGCTGTATGAAGAAATGCAGCTAAAAAAGAAGCAATCAGAACTAAGGAGGAACGTCTTAGCGCTGTCAGTCACACTTGTGTACATGCTGCTTGATGTGCTAGTGGCAGAGAAACAACTTACGTACATAGTTATTTATTGGTATTTGAATACCAATGAATAATATATTCAGCTATTGAATATATTATATACATTGATGATGAACTTAAAGTATTCATCATCAATAAATGAGGAATCTCAGCATACACCACAATAGATGTCCTTTGAGAAGAATTGTCAGAGTAACCGATGTGATTCTCTCTTTCAGTCTGTGAGGGTGAGATCGCGCTGATGGGAGGTTGAGCACAGGGATGTGACAGTAAAGATGACCCTGCTGGCAGGTGATGGTTCTGACTACGACTACAGTGCCCTAAGCTGTGCCTCTGATACTTCCCTCAATCAACCTCCACAACAAGAAGCAGAGGCTCGGAAAGGAGCCTTCTACAAAAGGGCCCAGCTCGCCCTGGAGAGCACCACCGTCCCTGACAACACCGCTTTGTCTGGCGCCCGGAAGATCCACGCCATCATTAATGTGGGTGGTCTGCGCTACCAGATGCCTTGGACCACTTTAGAGGATTTCCCTCTGTCCCGCCTGGGCCAGCTGCACCTCTGCAGCAGCTTTGATGAGATTATGCGCATCTGTGATGACTACGACGTTGCACACAATGAGTTCTTCTTTGACCGCAGCCCCTGTGCCTTCAGGACCATCCTGACTTTCTTGAGGGCGGGTAAGCTGCGCTCCCTCAGGGAGATGTGCGCTCTCTCGTTCAGAGAGGAGCTCCTCTACTGGGGCATCCCAGAGGAGAGCCTGGAGTGGTGCTGTCGCCGCCGCATGCTGCAGCGTGTGGAGGAGTTTGAAGCCATGGAGAGAGCAGAAGAAGAGGATGAACTTTTGGAGGACCTGTTGGATTCGGAGAACGGGAACAAGGAGCGCAAGGCCGAGTCCAGAATCAACTGGTGCATGAACAAACTGAGAGACATGGTGGAGAGGCCTCACTCCGGCCTGCCAGGGAAGATCTTTGCTTGTTTGTCAGTGCTGTTTGTTACCATCACAGCCATCAACCTCTCCATCAGTACCATGCCAGCTATGAGAGAAGAGGAGGAGGCGGTGAGTAAAAGAGCATTTCACATATAAAAGCAGTTTTATTTAAACAAATACAGCAAAAATGCAGGAACAAAACAACATATGGCCTGCTTTATGGGCATGATTGTCATCTTATTTTGGGGCTTTTATGAATTCATCTGAGCAATTCTGGTACAGAATAATTGTAATTTGCAGAGTAAACATAAGTGGAACTGCTGTGTAAACAGTCTTAACCCATTTCAAAATAAAAGGACAATCATAAACAATTCTCCACAGTAAATAACCAAGATTTCAACATGGATGTCAAAACTTACTTCAACTGAAAGTTTACAAAACTGCACTACAGAACTTATCCAGAAAAAATATATATATTTAGGGGAAGCTAAACATTTTTAACGTGCAAAACAACAATTTTGCTTAACTATTGGAAATAGTGGAAGTGTGTCCACCACTGAAAACAGGTTTTACTGCAATCATTAATAATGTTATTCCAACAGCTTTTCTGGGATTATTGACAATTTTTGATGTTTTGTGAGTGACAAGGAAAATCTACTTTGTTCTCTACCAATTCTGAGAGTAAGAGTGATCTGGTATCCAGCCAGTTATTGAAAACGTCCTCAATAAGTATTCATGTTAAAGAATATTTAGATAAAACAACAAAAAGTATTTTTAACAGTAGGGAATGTGAAAAAAGAAAGAAATTCTTAATACTTTTTTACTTCATATTGCTCAACATTTATCTTTAAGAAGAGAAACGTTGAAACTTTGTATCTGATCTGTCCAAATAAACCTTCTGTTTCCAAGCTACCTTGTCATTCCCTTTCAAAAAAAAAAAGCAATGAGACTTTTCTGGTGGTTTACCTGTTATTCCTACAAACATATAGCATGTTTCAGGAATAACATCATTGCTTTTCACATGTCAACATTCTCCCCGTTTTCGTCTCCTGAGAAAATTTCATAAGCTCCTCTTCCTCAGCCTTAACTTATTGGAAAATAAAAAGATGTTCCTGGAAAGAATGTGATCCCAAAGGCAGCAAATGTTGCTCTCGCGTGTTTTTCTGCATTAATGCTACTACCATAGAAGTGTAAATAAACTTTGCTGGAGGCATTGTCAGTCCCAGATGTCTCTGGCTTCTTGTTTCTCTGGAAACATTTGTGATTTTAACTCTGCATTATGGAGAGTCACAATGTTTCCCAAAACTTAGTCTGGATGGTCCTGTTGAGCTGAGGTATGGATTACAGATCAGTAGATCAAACCGGAGATCTCAGAGGATTGCTCCAAAACCCGTTTCTGAAATTTTTCATCATTCCTCAAAGGTTTAGTGAGGTTTTCCACAAAATGTTAAAAGTTTTCATTTTAAGGGATATTTTTCAAATAATCCAATGACTTAAAAATACATTCTCAGGAAGTTATCCAGATTTTTTACCCTCTGCTCTTCAAAATCTTTACTTTTCCTCAACCTGTGTTGTACAAGATTATTGAAAAATCAGTTGCAAGTCTTTAACTTTTTTAATGTGCATATATTAAAAAGTATTGAAGCAGGATTAAGTTTTAAAAAATGTATTAAGTCAATAAAACAAAAATGTATTAAATCAGTATAAAGTTTAAAAAATAAAAGAACTTTGAAAATGGAGCTCCAGAAACAAGTTAATTTTTTTTGTATTTTTAATTCTGTCTCCATTTATTTTAAGTAATTACTAATAATAATAATAATAATAATAATAATAATAATAATAATAATAATAATAATAATAATAATAATAATAATAATAATAATAATAAT
>VMRN01000079.1:122176-145396 GCA_010277015.1 Poeciliopsis turrubarensis | reverse complement strand
ATAATAATAATAATAATAATAATAATAATAATAATAATAATAATAATCACAGCTAGTTGATTAGGTCATTTCAATGCTGTCAAATTTAAAGAAAAGAACAGAAAAGAGAGACTGCTGGAAGAGCTCAGTGTTGTTGTTTTCCAGATTAGAAACATTATTCGAAGACATCGCAGGCTGTATTATTATTGCGTTTTACTTCACTGACAGCTTTAATTAAAAACCTTGGCCTTCACTTTCACATAAAAGGAAAATAGATTTTTAGCTTTTCACACACAGAAAATGACAGAAGTTTTATAAATAAACTCTAAATCTGAGCTTTTACCACAAAATCTCAGTGACTATAGATTATATGTCCAACTGCTAACAGGAAGATTTAAACATTTCTGCAAAATAAGTTTCTTTTAGACTCAAAATTTTAGTGTTGAACTGTAGAAAATGAAGAAATGTTATGATGTTAAAATCTTCTCTAGCACACATTTCTAAACCAAACCTGTAGATAAAAATTAATAAAAAGAGTTCTTGGGATGTAATGGAGTTCAAAAATTTAGTTTGAGCCAACAGGCCTCCCTTGTTCTCTCGCCTCATTTTTCTTAATATGTCTCTGCAAGACTGCTTAATTACAAGTGGCAACAATCTGATTGTAACAGACTGCTTCTGGTTCCTGTCTGCCAGAGAAAGTTTTCAGCTTCTGCTGCAAATTTACTCAACATTTCCTGCAGTTCTGCAAATCTGTGGTACGTTTAAAACTTTAACCTTTCTGTTCCCTTCAAACATTTCAACACAGTTTCAACTCAGCATGACATGGACAAACCCCTGTATTGTGTTTACCTACTTAAGTTAGAAGTTTAGGCAAATTATGAAGTATTTTGTGTCTAAAACACAGCTATAACAACTCCAGCTATTTAAGAAATAAGATCCCTCTGGGTCCTTGATTAAAGTCCCAGTGGAAACAAAGGGTATTTCAAAGACTGGACTCATTTCTGTAAATGTTTCTCTTGGCATAACAGTTGAAATGAAGCCATATTGGATGGAGAAGGTTACTGCACACAAATCTTTCGGTCATAGACACTTTTAGAGGTGTTCCACTGATGTAACTTCCCACACTTGTTTGGGTCATTCTCAAGATTTCGGAATTGGGTCACTTCCGGCTACAGTGAGAACGGAGCCTTATTTGCATTTTTAAAACATAATTGTGTGTTCAATTTACACTAGGAAGTTGGATTTTCTGGTTCCGAATCAGAGAAGTTGACTAGAACTGGAATGATGCCTGAAGTCAGATTACTAACTCGGAAAGTCAGCAATCTGACAGCAATCTGTTCTGTGGTGCAAACAGGTTTATGTTAAAGAAAAGCACAGCAACAGCAATGAATTGTATAAAGAGTCTGATTTGACACAATCATAGGTAAGTGGATATACATATTTTAAAGAAAGGCTGTACATTGAAAACAGGGAGAAAAAAAAAAAAATAAACCAAAAAAAAAAAAAGCAATACATTGCTTGTGCAGCTGCATCCTGTTCTGGTTAGTTTCATGCTGATGTGGCTCCCTCTAGTGACTGTAACATGCCGATGGCCACAGTGATATATATATATATATATATATGTATGTATATTTTACAGGGCACATGTTCCAAGATGTGCTACAACATCTTCATAGTGGAGACCGTATGTGTGGCCTGGTTCTCCTTGGAGTTCACCCTGCGCTTCATTCAGGACCGCAGCAAGCTGACCTTCTTCAGAAAGCCTCTGAACCTGATCGACGTGGTGGCCATCCTGCCCTACTACATCACGCTGCTGGTGGACGGTTCATCTAAGGGGGAGAAGCGCCTCGGCTCCGGCAGCAGCTACTTGGACAAAGTGGGCTTGGTGCTACGTGTCCTCAGAGCGCTGCGCATCCTCTACGTGATGCGGCTGGCTCGCCATTCGCTGGGCCTGCAGACTCTTGGCCTGACTGCGAGGCGCTGCACACGGGAGTTTGGACTGCTCCTCCTTTTCCTGTGTGTGGCGATTGCTTTGTATTCACCCCTTCTGTACCTGATTGAGAATGAAATGGCTGCCACACAGGAGTTCACGAGCATCCCCGCGACCTATTGGTGGGCTGTGATCACTATGACAACTGTTGGTTATGGGGACATGGTGCCAAGGAGCATCCCGGGTCAGGTGGTAGCGCTCAGCAGCATTCTGAGTGGCATCCTCCTGATGGCATTCCCAGTCACCTCCATCTTTCACACCTTCTCCAGATCATATGTGGAGCTGAAGCAGGAGCAGCAGAGGATCCTGCAGAGGAGGACACACTTCCTGCTGCGTAGCCGCATGGCCGGCCTGGGCAGCAATCTCTCCTTAGAAAGTGACATCCTCTTTCCCATAGGGCCACCTGAAACCAGAGAAATGGACAACTGAGACTGCAATTGTTCATTTCTGAACAACTGGAGTGTTGAACACACAATGTTGTGTAATTACACAACAATTACAACGTTGTAATTACATAACATTGCTGCGTAATTACAAGAACAGGGCAGAGTGTAAAGAAGATTAATATCATGCATTGGACTTTATTGCTTTTATCACATTGCAACAACAAACTCAAACTGCATATGTAACTTTTATAAAGAATATGTTGGGTTTTTTACATATTTTTTAAAACGTGTTGTGACAGTGTAATATGAAAAAGATAATCTGTGAAAATATTGATCTTATCCATCTCCATGAGCTAGTACTGCCGTCTACACAAATGCACTGCTCTCAAACAAAAACAACCAATCAGAGCCAGAAGGAGGGTCTTAGCCCTGCCAATCATGCTCATGTACTTGCTTCTCACTGAGAAACAGCTTACCTTTTATCTACCATCATCAGTGGCCATGCCTGAGCATTCTAAACAAGCTATGCAAGCCGCAGTAGGGAAGCGAACAGGAGGAGGATGAGCATCGCTGCACCAGATTGTGATTGACAGCACCAAGTCACACCTCCTGACTTTGACTGGTTGCTTCTAGTGAGCACTGGGAGCACTGGATGAAGGCAAAGGAGCTCTATTTTCTTTCACATATTATCTGTCGCACCCCATACTGAGACGACATAATGACAGTTTCAACAAATATGTAAGAAAAAGAATAGAGAAAGTTACATATGAACTTGAAGTGTATTGGCAATTGGATTTTCAGTGGTAGACCAACAAAATGTAGCACATCGTTCTGATATGGAAGAAAAATGTACATATTTTAGTTCTTTATACCTGAAACTTGTGAAAGGTTTGGCATTCATTTGTATTTGGCCTTGTTTTTTTCTGATACCCCTAAATAAACTCCAAGGTAACTAAATACTTTCAGTTTAAATAACCCCACTTCACAACAAATGATTCACCCTCAAGAAATGTATACATATATTGTAATTTAATCAATTTTAACAGCAAAAATCAATCATGTGAGTCGGTTTAGGGAAAACTTATAAACAAAAAATGCAAAATTATTTAACAGTGGAAAAAGTTGAGACATCCTAGCCTATAATTTCACACTCTTTGATTCACAGCAATTCATCGAGATCATTTTTATATATACAGTGCCCATATATAAAAATATATGGGCACTGTTATATTTTTATAACAGTGCCCATTTTTTTTAGACTTCTTTCTTTAAATCCTGACCTTAAAGTAATGCAGTCTTCTTTCTAACACTCTTTAGTTTCACTTCAGCAGTCAGAAGGAGTCTAAACTAAATGTCTGAGACTCAACAAACCTCCTTCAAAAGGCTGAGTTATGATTTTCAAACAAGTGTGCATCATGTGAGATTTTTTCCAGATATGTCAGAAAAGCAGGCAGTCAAACCAGTTCTACTTTTTCCTTTTTACAACTGCACAATTCAGACTTAAATCAGTTTCTCACAATATAATTATTGAGACAGACTGAAATTTAAATAAAAATATTCTAAATTGATCCCAGTTATAAAAGCAATGTAATTTCAGTTTGTAACAACAATTGGTAAAAAGTTAGACTCTAACATTGTATAATTTAATTTCAGGATAAAAACATGTATTCTGCCTCAGACATTTTGGGATATCAGAGTAAAAGGCCTTCAGTTCAAAAGAATGCCACAGTTACCAGATTTGTACTTGCAAAAGGTGTTGGAAATATTTTATTTTGTTCCACTTCCACAATTACATGCTAATTTGTGTTGGTCTATCTTGCAAAATTTCAAGAAAATACACAAAAGTTTGTTGCTGTAAATTTAGAAAGCCGCTGTTGGTGGATTATGTGGAGACAAAACAAAAAGCAAAAGCAACTAATGCTTTTCCTTCAGGAAAATCAGGTTTTTGTGTAGCATGAAAGCACCTGGCAAAAAGTAAAAACATCAAAGCATCTATGACACATTTCAGTTTAACAGCTGAAGGCTTTGCAAAGCATTCAAAATAAGTCAAAGCCATTGCATTCTGTTAAAAATGTAGATACAAAGACTTTGCTCAAGATCAAGCTGAATAACAAACAATTAGCTGCATGTGTCTAATTATGCAACTACTTCTGCTGTTAGTCACATTCTAGGGAGCTTTTGCATCCAGTTTACTAAAAGCAATAGGAGGTTTTAGAATGAATGGTCTCCATCTCTCCCCACACACACAACCAAATACACACCAACTCTCCTGATGATGTGTATTCAGCTGATTCGATTAGATATATTTTTGAGAAAACTAAAAATTCATTTTTTAAAAAGAAAAAAAAACCCAGAAATTTTGAAATTTGTTACCTTTTTTGTTTGTTTTGCTTCATGACACCCTACAGGTCATGCTGAGTCTCAAGATTAGAAAAAAGGAAAAATATATATATATTTGCATTTTGCATTGCAGAATGTTAACTAAATGTAATTAAAAAGACACAAGAACAAAGGACAGAAAAATATAGATTACCATGTCATGTCATTTATACACAAACTGTTTCTCAGCTGATTAAAAGTTTACGAATATAGATATTCTCTAAAAATAAAAAATACTATAAAAAATGTTTGGAGACCACTGTTTTAGTCCAATTGTTTTTTCCCTTCCAAGGAATATCATAACTGAATATGTGGCTAGTCCAGGATTGGAAGTGCACATAAAAATAATTATGAAGGATACAAAAAGTGGATAAGAACAAAAACTTTTTTTAAAAAAGCAATGCATTTCAGTAAAAGTAATGATGCAATATGAAGTCCATGCAAAGTGTAAGAGTTCAAGCCAGATTCTTAGTTATCAGTGTTAAAATTTTAAGAAACTCTCTGGTGTAACATAAAGAGCATTGGTAATGTTTCTTTAGGCAACCATTATTCTAATGGATTTGAGAATCCATGGTGCAGATTGTCTCAGTGTAATTCAGCAGAAGCTGCTGTGTGTTTGTCATAAATCCTAAAGCCGTCACAAATTTACTGTCCAAGCTAAAACAGTTAGACACTTAATCCACTGAGTGTTTCCTGAGTGACTGTGAAAACTCTCAAAGTTTATTATATTCTGCTCTCCAGCACAGTCAGCATCTACATATTAATTATGTTGTGGTAATTGTCCTTCGTCCTCTCAGCGATGCTTCATATGCAACTTCTGAAGATGATTGTCTCTAAAATTGCTGCTGTGGCTGTGAATAGCTGTTTGTAAATGAGTTCCCCCGTGGACGTGGATTACTCTGGGGTTTTGTCTTTTGTGTATAACGCTGTCTGATTGCTTCTCATTCTGACACAACATTTGCAGATCTCAGCTGGAATCCAAAGTCTGGGTGTCCAGGATGTGCCTGTGTTTGGATTTGAAAGAAGTAGTCAGGACAAATGTAATGTCTGTTCAGTTTTCAAAACTCATTAAAGAATAAGAAATAACAAGTGATAAGGGACTTTTTGATGGCTGATATTTCTTCACCTAAGAGATTCATGCATGGAAAAACATGAAAACATCACATCTGGGAAAACCGGAACATTGCTGCAGGAGTTTATAGAATTTTATTTTTTAAAATAAGTTTTCAAGAAATCAGTTAACTCTAAGTTATAAATGTCAAACTCAGAGTTTGACAATAGTTGTGACACAATATAGGAAAAGTAGAATAAACAAAGTGTGAAGTTACAAAACTTAGTATCAGTTCCAATACACAGTTTTTTTTCTAAATTTACTGAAAACTTAAAAAGAAATCCCCCTCAAAAAGAAAAAAAAAAAACAGAACTAACATTGTGAAAGCATACAGAATATATGATCAAATAGCTTTTCTTGAAAAATTATCCAGCAGCCACACATCATTTCAACGCTGTTCATGAGGTTTATTTATTAAACTAGTAGATTTTAAAATTATTTTAATTACCTTATTCCCATTTGAATATTTTATTGAAGTGTTATTATCCTTCGACCTGTAAATCATGTTTGGCTCTCTATATGTTAGCTGTTCTTTTGTATTTATTGGGAAAATCCAGTGCATTAATTGTGGAAAGAGATTTTTTAATTTTTTTATTTTATGGCCTACAAGAAAGAATACCTCATACAGGAGAAAATATTGATACATGCTGAGCTTTAAGCTTCTTGCACCTCAGATAGAGAAGCTTCCTTTGATACAGTTGAAGCTTTAATGCCTTTGTTTCTTTTTTCAGACTCTTCAGTCCTTGAAACAGATCATTTCAATCACTCCTAAATCCTCAGAACACCTAATAATGCAATTTCTTACAAAAATTACACACTTTGAAGTAATAAGAATATTGATACGAAGTAGTTTTAAAAATCCACTGGAAAATGTTTTACATTTTGATAAAAAATTTACGTCTGTTACTTTCCACATAAATATTTGGAGCTAAAAATCTGTAATTGTTTAAAAGTTTTATCAGTTAATTCCATTCAGATGATGTGTTCTCCCATTTGAACAGTAGAGGGCAGCCTTGGTCTAAACAATTTCTTTTAAACAAAGCAAAGACAAGACATTTCGTTTTTCTGTAATTGTGAGACTTTTTAGTGCATCCCAGTCTTTATTTTTAGCTTTCCAGTAGATGTCGCGGATTTGAAGAATGGTTTTAGAATTTCTTTAATAAATAATTAAAAAGGTAATTGTTGTGTTTAGTCTTGGAAATGCAGACACTGGGTGAATCACGGTCTGACATCAGGCGCAGGTCGGGACCTGCAGCCTCAGGTTAGGAGACGCTCATCAGACACCATTCAGCCAAATCACAGAAAACCTCTGCGTAATTCCTCTCTGACCAATCAGCGCCTGAGAATCCACACGAGGCCCCGCCCTTGGCCCCGCCCCTGCACATCCCAGTGTTTTGATCCCGGTTTGTTTCTGTGTTGTTGCTGCAGAGGATCACAGCGTCGCTCGGCTTTTTCCACGGATCTCCGTGGGCCACGCTTTGTCCACCGTCTTGTTTTCTGTCTGTTTGAGTTTTAGCAATAAAAAATAAAAATAAAAAACTGCGGAGGGGTTCCCCATCATGACCTCACCGGGCCGCCGCGGCTCCTCTTCACCGGGATTCCTCATCGCTCCTCAGTGAGCCTGGCTTCATTCTGGCACCTCCTCGCTCCTCTTCAGTCCGCTGATTTTTTTAAAAATTCTAATTATTTTTTTTTTATTTCTGGATCTGTGAGCTCGAAGCGTCGCTGAACAGGTCATTGATGTTTTGACGCCTCCAGAAGAGAGAAGAGACTAAATCTCCAGCAGCCTGTTCATCAGGGGTGAGTAAAAAACTTGTTTTGTTTTTTTTTTTTCCACAGACTTCAGACAGAATTTCATGAAAAATGAATGAGATCTCAGATGCATCAGGCCCAGCTTTGTGTCTCATCTTATCTGCACATTGTTGCGGTTTTTTTCCTTGTTCTTACAGAAAGTTGTTGGAGCAATGACAGCTGCTCCTTCATTTCTGGTCCTTAGGAAATGCGCTGCATACTTTTCATACCTCCATCCTGCACATTATGAGGCAATCACACCACACCTTACTGGATTCCAGCAGCAGCGACAATTAATTAACTTTAATAAAACTTCACTCAAAGACTAGAACAGTATTCCAGTGTGAACAGAATAATATGGAAAACTTAATTAATTTGGCAATTTCAGGGTCGGATTCAGTTGGACCTAAAGTGTGGAATCCATTCTTAGTTTCATTTTTAACCCATATTTAACCTTGACTTGAAGTTGTTGCTATTTCACGGGTTTGTTTAACAAATACACTCTTTTCAAAATGTTTTTTTCTAGCCAAGTGTTTCATAAACAGTGATGTTTTCGTTTTACATTTGACCTGAAGCTGTGAATAAAAGTAGTTTCTGGAAATATATGACAACGGCTGTTGTCATTTCCTTGGAAGTAACAGCATTTAAATATTGTTATTCACTATTCTAACTAGAATTTATTCCTAGAGTTTACCATCTGAATTTCTTATGTTGTGTGCATTATGTTTTTAAGGCATCAACGATTACTTTTCTCAACGTTTATGTAAGTAAGGTTTTGGTTTACCAGAATGGAAAAGAAACTTACCTAAATTAAATTTTCTATGAAGAAACCTCACATTTCATATCCGCCAAAGCTAAAATTTTACAGTTCTTAATTTCACTTCATTTAATTTCAGCAGTATCTATTTAAAAGGAAACTGTAATTTTCTGATGATTTCTGGGTGTGCCTGTTGTCCATTAGGCTATAAGAAAGAGACAGAGAGAGAGAGCAAGAGAGAGAGCTGTTCACTAGATAACAGGAAGGCTGAATGGAGGAAAACATAGAGGCTTTGTGTTTTTTCTTTGAGCTTTTTGCTTTTTTCTTCCTTGTCAACTGCGCTTCATTTAATCATTCACTGAAAATGGATTAATCAGATTTTTCCCTCTCAAGCATAATTTTCTAGCATTATTGGTCATCATTAAGATATAATCATTGTATCATCAAACCCATAACACACACTACTGAGGCTCCTTAAATATGATTAAAAAGTGTATTTCAAAAAGAAGCGATATGTATTAGTCAGATATCTCCCTAACATGCATTTTAATGCATGTAATTTAAATACTAAAATTGCCTGAATCTCACATCTTTGCTGTTTTAAAAGCTGAAGGGCAGCAACGCATGAAAATACAGAAGAACTTTTATCAGAATCAGTTTTCTATATTTGTCAGCAGTCAGTAAATATTTTTTTATAAACTTAAAAAAAGAAATAATGTCTGAAAATGTTCAGGGTTGAGATAGTAATGCGATTACTATCTGTTGTGTAAGTTTGGTTTGTTTTATATCAAATATTTTTAAATCTTATTAATCAAATTCTTCAGGAGCAAAATTAAAATATAGCATAGATTTGAAGGTTCTATTTATTCGTTCTTCTAGAGATTAGAGGGCCACATAAAACGCTACGGTGGGCCACATTTGGCCCCCAGGCCTCAAGTGTGACAGAGATCGTGCGATCGTGTGTGACTGTAGTTTAGATTAACTCGATCTGACGTATTTTTGGGGCCCCGTGCGGCGGCCCACCTTTACCTCAAGGTTAGGACCGCCTCTGGAGATGCTGACTGTACAAGCCACGGTTTCCGTTCCCACCACCCCACACACTTTAACCGACACGCTTCAGGATTAGCGTCTCCCACTCAGCATGGCTCAAATGTCCAAATATTGACTGTCTGTGGTGAAACTAATAATAGAAAAGACTGGATCTGCCAGCGAGAGCCTCAAACCAACTGGACCACAGCATTTTTGCCTGATCTTGAATAATAATTCAGTCAATTCCTCCTCCTGCGTACAGTATACACATCAGGCCTGAATCGATGCCAGACCACTGATCCAGGATCTGCTTTCATTACAGGAGATATTTCAACCAGGTTCAGCGTCTAGACAAGTTGTTCCTCTCAGACACTTAAGTAGTGGCCTCCCTGTTCATGGACGACGTCAAACTGTCTGCATTTTTGCCATCCTGACATTGAAATATAACGCCTGGCATACACACGCGCACACGCACACACACACGCACACACACACACACACACTCAAAGCCTGCTATGCCACTATATCAGCGTGTTGCCACAGCTTTTTGATCTGCCTTAAACCTAAATATTGCACATAAACCCCCGGCTTGTTTTTTTTCCCCCGCGCTGTAATCCGTTCTGAAATCTGAAACCTTTTTTCCAGAGACTTGTGACAGAGCGCCATTAGATGAGTTTTCATGGAAATAAAAATGCTAATACTCATGATCGTCAGGAGAGCATACGACTAATCCTCCAGATTCTGCCAGAAGGGGGTTTTGCTCTATTTTGTTTTCGTTTCTTAGATATTTTCCTGAAAGAATTAAAATGTTATGCAGCAGGCAAAAAACAAACAAACACTGATTTTCCTTGTTTTTAGCAATACAGAAACTGATGCTGCTGCAAACACTGACTCAACAGACCATCCCTAATTATTTCTCTCTGCTGCTGTGTATGTATATTTTTTCTAAATTGCTAATTGATACCAGTTTAAGGAGCTTCCTGCCGTGTCAGTGGTGCAGCCAGCTGATACTGAGCGAGAAGCAGCTTGAAAAGGTCCGTTGCATTTCCTCAACTGTCAGACTTCAACTCCGCAGAGGGGACCTAATGCTCCCTGGAATCTCATGAATGCACCCCAGAGAAAGCCAAAGATGTTTGTGTCAGCTCCAATGAGATTGCTGGAAAGTGCCTCTTGAGGTTCGAATTCCTGCTAATTGGCAGCGTGGCCAGGCACAGGCGCCTTTGTTCTCTAATACAGGAGGTTTCTGTGTGTGTCAGGCTGATACACTGAGCCTGGCATCAATGAACTGTTTGTTTTTTGGGGGGTTTTTTCTGAGCTTGCCTCTTTGGGAGCATCGTTGTTGGCTTTAGGACAGGTCACTTCCACTTTTTTAAAACTACCTCTGAACGGCTTTTCTCTGGGATTGCAAAGGAAGGATTCAGGGTGGTTCACAACTCTAGATTGCATGGGAAAAGCGAATCAAATTCCATAAGCTGCCTTTAACCGCCATGAAGCAGTTAAAGAGACTGCAGTCGAGCTTGCAGCTTGATGACTTCATTTAATTTTGCGGGTGTCCCATTTCCCTTTAGGACCAGTGCAGATGCACTGACACTGAGCTGTGAAGATGTAATTTAAATTTTTATGATATCATAAAGAATACAGTCGTGGTAAAAAGATATTGCGGGCTTTTCAATTGCAGGGTTTTAGAAATGATTTAGTCTTCTACAGTCATTTCAATTTAACATGAAGCGTAGAAAAATACACAGATTTATCATCATTATATATTAAATGAAGGCAAAAAGGATGGCCTTTCAGCACCCAGTAGATTTAGGAGAATAAGTTGCAGCTAATTAAATAAAATAGAATAATATACTTTATCTTCCCGAGTGGGGAAATTCAGATCTCAGAGCAGCAAGTTGAGGTAAGTGAGAGCATGCATATTAACGGAAAAGTAAAAAATCTAAAAATAAGAGCAGATCAAATTTACAACTGAAGGAAAATATTACTGTGCAGGTATTATAAAATATGTTTTTGGCAACTTCTCTGCTTAATGTTGTCTTTGCCTCGTCTGCCTACCAAAAGACATCTCAGATTTTAGTTTTCTGAAATCGAAAAAATGCTTATTTTTGCTCCATTTTACAGTAAAGCAGAACTTTGTGTTGATTTAACACAGAAAGTTCCATTAAAACACTCTGAGTTTCTAATTTAACACAACTAAATTGTGTTAAATTTAGTTCTGTTTAGTTTCACCATTTTGTAAAAACTAAAAGGGGTTTCCACACGATTTTCTGGCAAACTCATCTATTTAGGGTTTAGTGTGGTGAATACTTTTGCAAGGTTCTATAACATTTGGCCTGGATTGGGTCATCTATGCTGTGAAGGCGTGTTTTAAAATGAATCGACAGGTTTTCAACAATAAAGTGTGACTGGAAAAGTCAAACAGAAAACTTGTACATCTGGTTATTGTTGCTAAAGGTGATTCAACAAGCCACTGTAGTCACCCCGTCACACTTGGTTTTCAGTTTTGTCTTTGTCTTTGCTTAGTAAATAAGGGCCATTTTGATTCCGTTGAGTTTTTGAACACTTGAGGTTTGTCTGTTTTGGGCACCAGATTATTACATCCTGATAAATAAGACATTAAGAATCTAAAGATGCAGGCTCTTTCTTTTTACGACCTCTGGAACAGAAACAAAAACAGCAGCTCACAAATTACAGGAATTGTGAATGAGCCTTTACTGTAACAGCAGCTGTAAAAATTGGAGCGTGCCTTTTGCTTTTCTAAAACAACATCATCCCCGTTTGGTTTCAGAGCTCAAAAGAAAACCGCGGTGTGATTCCAGCACTGATCTCCCTCAGGTCCCCACTGACTCGGTGTAAAGGCTCTCTGAGTGGGGGAATGTCAGAAACGGATCATGTATCCAAAAATGGGACATGAGATTTGCGATTGCGTCCCGCTGACTCAGGCTTTTGAATTTTTTATGTTGCAGACACGAAACGTCTGTCGCTCTGGCCCAGATTTGGTGCTAATTAGTGTCCGGCTTGGTACCCAGGCATATGGTTGAGCATGGGAATGCTGCTGCCACCTGTTCTCACATCACTCCCGTCCTGTTGCTCTGTTGCTCTGTTTCTGTTTGAAATTGAAGCCTCGGTTGCCTAGTTAGGCTCTTTTTCACTTCTTTGTTGTTTCATGACCTATTTCTAACCTATTCCTTTTGTCAGTTTCAGTGTCTTTATTTGAAATTGGCTGACTGAACAAATTAAAGTTGTGTTCTTTATACACGTTTCTCCAGGTTTGGGAAGCTACTGGTGCATTTAAGTCTGCTGTACTTGTGCAGAGTTATCAAATATTTTATTTTGTAACTTGGTTGCTGTGTATTCCTGATTTCTGTCCCTCTTGAAAATCAGATCTACATCTCCACTGGGTTTACCTGGTTAAATAAAGGAAATAAAAACAAATAAAAATAATAAATACATTTGTAATTCAGTTCATTCATGTTTGTGTTTAAAACAAGAAACGCTTTACGTAAAGTCATCAGTGTTTTTCTGTATAGAATCGGTATTGGCTAATATTAAACCTCAGATATCTGTATCTGTATTCTGAAGTTAAAAAAGTGAATCAGTGCATCCCTACTGCTCCGCGCCCTTGTTGTTAAATGAGAGTTTCTGAATTTCACTCTGCTTAACAAAGATTTAGAGTCAGTTTCCGCCCCAAAGATGACCGCTAAAGGCGGCTGAATAGTCTGAATGCATAGTCCATTCACTCTGAAATATTCCTCCAAGCTCTCAATCGCTTGGCCATTTGAATGGAGCACCAGATAGTGTAGATGCAGACAAACAGAGGATGGCTTGTATCCTCCCAGGATCCCATGGCCACTTCCTGTCTCTCTGCTCTGGGAACGGGCCAGGGTGACACAGGCCACCCATCTCCCTCTCAATCCACCCACTGTTGCCTCAGTGGAAAAGCGATCCCTCTCACCCCCTTATTCCCGCCACTCTGTGCGCATTTTCTTGTGACAGGAAAAGAGTCTTTGGCTTTTAGAAAAGATGCCTCTGTGTGTGCGGCTTTGTGTAGGCGCAGCTGTGAGTTTAAAACGTGCCGGTCTCCATCCTCTGAGAATCACCGCAGTGTACATGGGATGGAGAGGAAGTTTCAGTGGAAATTGGGGATTCTTTTAGACTGAGCCTCTGGTCCAAACAAATCTATTTATTCCACCAACATCAGAAGGGACACAAAATGTGTCATTCCCTCTGACAGTACAGTGTAAAAATACAAAATCTTACCACGTATTTTGTCCAGTTTCTAGTGCAAATATCTTTGTACACTTGAAAAAAGACAAAACAAACTTACAAGTCACTTTTCAGCGAGACATATTAGTAGGTTATTTAATTAAAAGAAGCTCCTATATTCTTCTGAAAAGTTACATGTAAGTTAGTTTTGACATTTGCACTAAAAATTAAACCAAAAAGATTCTGTGTTTTTGCACTGTAGGCTCAAATCTTTTAATTTTTCCAAATTTTTTGTTTTTATGGAACCTCTTATCTTGCTGGCTGTTTGAACATTTTTGTTTTTGAACAAAATATAAAAATTTGTAATTTATTCCACCTGCAAACCCAAAACTTTAGTTTGTGTTGCCTTTTTATATCTTCTCTTCCTTTAGCTTTAGAGTGGTTTGTGTTTGTGTCAGACACTCAGCATGTCTGAGTGTCAGTCCTTTTCTGGCAGCTGAAACTTTTTCAGGAAGTGGCGGCTCTGTCCTCTCGTCAGGCCGTGACCCCTGGTATCTCACCCATCTGTGCTGATGTCAGACTCTGATGAGATACAGAGCAGAGGCGTGGCCACCAACTCTCAGCTCTGCACTGATTGCCTCGCAGTCGGCGTCTGGTTCATTGCTCCGCTGCCCCACCGACCTGCATTTGAATAGTGAAATCAGGGCGCCCTGTGAACAAAGGGGTGGTTTAAATGAGATGGAGGAAATTACTGCAGTGTCGGGGAGCCTCGCCCTCCAATCTGCTATGGAAATGTCACGACAGGAAGCAGTTATGTTTTGATGATGAAGCGTGACATGGACATATTTCATGTCTGCTTGGTTTATTTGTCTATCTCCAAGGAAGGAGCGTTTTTTGTGTGATTTTTTAGTTTCACTTTCAGTTTAGAAACGTAATATTGGTCTCTAATTGCCGTTAATCTTCCCTCTTTGTGATGCAGTCGGAAGCACTAATGTTTTATAGAAATAAGGTCAAGGGTTTTTTAATTCTGCGCTAAGTTTGCATGTTTTCTCTGTGCATCCATATGTTTTTGCTGGGTACTCTGGTTTTCTCCCATGACTGGTGTCTTATTGGTCTTTTTAAATTGTTCTTAGGAAAGAGTGTGTGTTGTGCATGGTTGTTTGTCCTGTGTGCCTCTGTGTGTTTTCACACCTGAAATTACACCAAAATTCTTAGTTTGTTTTTGCACTGTAGGCCAAAATATTTTCATTTATCCATTTTTCGTATGTTTTCATTGAATGAGCCTGTTGGCATGGTCATTTAAAAATGTTTGAACATTTTATTGTTGAACAAATTGTGAAAATTAGTCATTTATCCAGAGTTTCAGTCCAATAGACTTGGTTTGATTGGGGACCAAAACTGCGACATTTGTTACATTTTCAGCTGGTGTGGTTCACTTTCACAAATCAAACTATTTGAGAAATTTGTTCCTTTCCTTGCCTGTGGTGGAGCTACACCAAGAACCGCTGAAAGAAACAAAACAAAAACCACTAAAGAAGAAGCAGAGTGAAACTTTTTTCTTCACAAAATGTAAGCAAGAATGGAATGGCGTCAAATTTCAGCGTTTGTAGGATTTCTCTTTTTTTTCTTTGTTAAATTAACACGACAAAGCATTTCTCTGCTTTGTTACTTCAATATGCCATGAAAATCAGCTTGACCTGACTTGACCACTCCAGTAATTTATCTAGACCAGAGATATGCAACGGCAGTCCTTCAGAGCTACTGTTCTGCAATTTTTAGACGCATCCCTTCTCCAACAAACTTGAATGAAAAGGCTACATTCCATTCTTGGCAGGTCAGCATGTTCTGCAAAAACCCAGTGACTAAGCCTTCATGTGATTCAGGTGTATTGGAGCAGGGATACATCTAAAAGTTTCAGGATAGTGGAACTTGTCAGAACTGCATGACGGAAACTTTCTTTCTTTCTTGTTTCAAACCAAAAGAAACCCCAGGGGCTCCTCATTACTTGAGGTGTTTTCGAAGACACAGAATGGGAGTAAGAACTGATGAGCAGGCACAATGCGACACCCTCCACACACCCTCTAATTCAATATTGACAATAAACAAAACAAGCTATAATGTTTTCACAGCAGTTTGAACAACCACAGAGCCAGCGCCACGGCAACGCCAAGCGCCACGGCAGCGCCTGAGCCCGATGCCGACCTGGACGGACAGTTGTCTATACCTGCTTCCCCAAATGCATTTCTACTCTGGGCTGTGGGAGCAGGAGTGAGGTTTAAACTCGCCTCATTCTCAGCCCTGCATTCCAGAGCCGTGACTGGGCCCAGCAACAGCAACGAGCCTCGGACTGCCTCAAGTACACCTGGTTCATTTTACATGCAGATGAAGTTATCTTTAGCGTACCTAAATATGTATACGTCTGTCTGCGTATTTTATGTAAAGTCCCTGAGGAAGCAGGGTGTTGTATTTCAGCACTGACAGGATTCCTCATCCTGCACGGCAGTGCCGATGAGAGGCTAAACGGTACAAGTGCTGGAAAAGCTTTAACTCGCTGAAGCGTGAGGTATATTCCAGTCTCAGTGGAATCGAGTGGATCAAATGCAGCCTCTTTGAAATGTGAAGAGAAGGGGTGAATTTAAAGCTCTTCTTATACAGCACTCCAGTTCACTGCAAGGAAGCAACAAAACACAGCCCTGTGTGATGCTGGAAGAGATCTAAAGTGTCTTTTTGATCTAGCCTCCGCCAGTTTTTTGGACGTTTTCATTTCACTGATGCTTGAGCATCTTTTCCCCCAGCTCATGTGATATACTGCTGACACTTGAACGGATGAAAGCCTTTTCCTTTTCCATTTTCTCTGAAAAGAAGGGATTGGAGGAAAAAAATAAGGGAAAGAGTTTAAGGATGGAGATAGACTACTAATCTAGGGGTTGAGGGGTCGCGGAAGGAATGGACTCAAAGCTCTTGAGGATTATCTTCTACTTCTTCTCCCTCCCCCATTTCGAAGGCTCATAACTGGAGCTGATGATTTCACGTGCTCCTAATGATCACAGATCAGGATTCGGGGAAGAAGGGATACAAAGGTTAGGCAAGGACTCCATGCCAAAAGTAACACAACTTCAATGTTTACCTGCAGGAATACTCACATACTACTGCTGAGATCCTAACACATGCTTATATGTTTCTTGTCCTGAATCCAAAGTTCAGAAGATTTCATGAGAGACAGGAAAACTATGCACACAATATTACAGAGTCATTTTGCTCTATCTAGTGAAAATGTCTTAATACACTTGAAATAAGGCAAAACTGACTCAGAAGTGTATTTTTAGCAAGATATTTTAGCTGAGTTTAAGTGAGTAATATTGATGAAAATGTAATTGTTTAATTGGTACATTACTTCACTTGTAATATGGGAAAAATGTCTTGCTATAAGCGAAATAATGTGCCAGTGGAATAAATTACTTTTTTGTGCTTTAAAAGCAGAGTAACAGTTCAGAAAACTTCAGACAGTGGAAATTCTTAAATGCAAAGGAAAACTGAGTACGGATCTCCTTCTGTTGTCTGTCACAAGAATAAACCAAAGTCTGTTCTGGGTGGAAGGAGAGATGGGGCTTCAAACACAAAAAAAATCCCTTTTTTTGCATGTAGAGATTTAACAAATCTGTGATCATTACAGCATGACTCTCCTTTTCATGCTTGCATCAGTCTTGTTTTTTCCTAAAGCCAGACAAAATATGAAAATACTATTACTATTATACAACTTTAAGTGGTCTCATTGCTCTGTCTATGTAAGTAAAACCCACTGCTGTTGCGATGTAATTGATCCAATTTACCTCCAACCTCTGGCAAATAACAATTTCAAGATGACTTGCGAACAGGAGCTCAACCATGACACATAAACGGTCGACATTAAACCGACCTCGCTTGTATGTCTCATCTGTTGCTCGACCAGTTATCACCCAGCTTTGAAATCTGCTTCAGGGAATCTGGGATTGTTCTGGATAAGGGCGGTTACCTGTTTAACTGAAGTAGTGATGTAATGTTAAAAGCAGAAACATGAAGAGTGATATTTTCAGCATGTTGACCAACTGAGCATGATGAAATGGGTGGGAAAGATAAAGAAAACAACATGTAGCCCAGAAGCCATTTGAAGCCATTTGAAGCCATTGGAATATTTTTTGTTTGGATCTGATGCAGGTGGACACTTCTACAGTTTTGTCAATAACTATTTTGTGTCGAATTAAATGGAAAATGTTAGCTAAACCACAAAGTAATCTTATTTTACAGGTCCTTCTTTCACTTTTGATTTAAAATCATAGCAAGTTGGGCCACAAACACTTTGGTACATCTATTGATTAACCTTGATTAAATACAGCCGATGTTTTCCCAGTAAGTTCTTGTTTTCATTGTTGGGAGCAGTCTAAAAGCAATTTCTCTCAATTATACATCTTTACTGAACACAGACATCTTAAACTCCTTCAATAATTTGTTGTTTTCTACATTATTTTATTGAAATATAGCATTTCTTGGATTATTTGATCACAGTACAATAATTTTGTATTTTTAAAAAGGTCTCACAGCCTCTCAATACTTTCAACGTGCCGATTTTGGATAAAAGTTTGGTCACGTGCGCTCAGCAGAAAGCGACACCACCCTTCATCTGAAATGGCCCAGATATTTTCTTTCTGAGCCTCAATCCCAAAATAATTTGATACATGTCACACTCAGATTAGGAGCAGGGGATGACAGAAAATCTGTGAACCTGCAGTGGCTGCCAGAAGCATTTATTTAGATGAGAACAAAAAAAAACAAAACTCCCAGTTAACCCTGGGTTTAGGATACCGCATCCAGCTGCTTGGATTGTCAAATTATTTTAATGCTTGCTTCACTGTGGTGTTTGGCAAACAAAAGGTGATTAAGAAAAATCTCTGGATCACTTTTGTTTGTTGTATACTGCTGCAAAGAAATACACTGTGCACACAAGCTTCCACACAGTGAAAGGGATAGGAGCTCAAAGACCCTGATCTTGTTATAGAAGCCAAATAACCTCAGGCTCCATAAAGTAAATGAGTAAACATGATGTAATTTTTAACAATTGGAAACTCCCTTTGACTTATCAGAAAATATTTGCAGGTGATTTTTACCTTGCCTCCGTTTCTCTGTCTACTCCCCCTCCGTCTCTGTTCCTGTATGCCTCTAGGAAGTGTCAGACGTCCCACATATTTCACAAAGCCTCCACTAATCTTGCCTTTTTCTTCATCAGATTGGTATGCAGTGCTCTCTGAGAGTTTTGGCCCAGAAAGTGTGGATGTGTGTGTGTGGCTATCTTACATCAGTGCAATTTGTTGGTTTGTGGAATGCTTGGAATCACCTCCATGGCAACAGCGGGACCGTGCGAGTGCGTGTGTGCGCCGCAGTAAATATTGACTTCACCTCCTCCCCATCTTCGTGCTGCCAGTGTTCAGCCTTTGCACACACTTTATCCAGGTTCCAGTCTTTGCACTGGGGGGAGTGTTTACCTGTAGACCTCCGAACATGGAGGAACTTTCTGATTCTTCTTCTATTATTTGCTTTTTGCTGCGTTACATCCTCTTCATAACTTTCTGGTACTCAGTGTTAGAAAAAAAACGTACTTAACAGAGTTGTTGATTCAGATTGTAGTATTATTATTGCACTGTATTTCAGGGTGTTTTCACTCCTGACAGTCCAGAAGACTCGACGTTTATTACATTTTTAGCTGGTGCGGTTTGTTTTTACATTTTCAAACAATCCAAGTTAATTTATAATTTATAAGCATCAGAGTTTTATTGCACTTTCACGCCTGCCCAAATGAACTGGACTTTCAAGACAAATGGAGTTTGATTAAAGCAGACTTAAAAGACCAGAATAATCCCTTAGATTATCAAACAAATGTTGGTATCAGATGAAGAGAAAATAAATACAAACAAGAGTTATTAAATGATTGCAATCAAAACTAACTCTGCCCAGCTCAATGCAGAGCCAGCAATACCATCAACACTGAACATTTTACATCAGCAGCCATTAACGGTTCATTCTGAACTTTTATTAAAGAAGTCTCACTGCTGCTTTAGAAAGACAGACTGAAAGAGCAAATCAGGATCCATAACCTGAATCTAAGATGAGTTTCTACAACTTTATGAAGTATTTTACTCAGAAAATCCAGCTTGGAGATGGAACTGAAGTTGCAAATCACACCAGCATCAAGATTGTGTTTCTTCAAACTCTTCAAAACACAGGAGTTGAGTTCTTGTGTCCTATTTCAAGTCTTAGGCAGGAGTCTTGATTCTGAAGGTCAGACAGTAATCGTGTGGCCATCAAATGAAATTAAGCCAGTTAATTTAAAATAATTGCAATTAATACATAGTTTGAGTTGACATAGGACTTTGTTAGTTTAAATAGAAATTCCTTTAATAGGAAAAGTCCTCAAGAGATTTTCTACCACAGATCAAAAGCAAAAGGGATTCTCTTCCGCAAGGCTGTGCGTATTCACGCCTTCCCAAATAGGACTGTCCAAATAGAAGCTGTGGAAAGGTGGTGCTCCTGTGGAAACACAACTAAACATCTATGTATTTGCTACTGTTGATAAACCAGGTAAAAAAAAAAAAAAAAAAAACAGTGTTTGCTTGGTACCAGGAACTAACCCACCTAAACAGTTAGTGTAGCTGCTGTCGTTGGACCGGTCTTCCCTGTCTTGCCTTTTCAGCATCCGTGTTGCTTACCGGTCACAGATGGTATGTCATTGCAGTGTGTGATGAACACGATTTGGGAATAGATGTTGATAATCTGGACAGAACTAGCAGGGTTGGATTATGGTACAATTGGCGGCAAGTGACGCAGGAGCCAAAGCCTTTCCGCTCCCTCCTCCCCTTGTAATAATCACATAGGGGGCATAAAGATGACAGAAGACATCCATCGGACTGCCTTCAGACTTACATGGATGTTTTCCACACAGGGCAAACTCTCTGTACATGCATGCAGACTCTCTGATCCCTTGTGCATGTTTTCTGACAAATCACATGTAGAAAGGGCTTTAAAAACATCAAGGCTTTGATCGTCTGCATCGCTAACTTTGAGAGGCATCTTTCTACGCTTGGTTAAGATATTTATCAACCAATTTTAAATAAGAAGAGTGTTTCTCCCAATATGTTCTCCAGTGCATAGGAACAATGTGTTATGCATGCGCAACCTTAGATGCCCGATGTCTGCTGATGGAAATGCAATAAAAACACGATGGTATCTTCCTGTGGTCTGGCAGCTGCTGTTTGCTGAGCTCACTTAAGTGGACTGGGTTGGTGTTCATCTGGCTCTGATGTGCACGATGTGACATGTCCAGTGTAGTGGTCACATTAAGAATCAGGTCGTTTTGCTCTTAGCCGGCGCTCTGGACTGAAATGACCCCCTTTAAACTGCTCAAGCCACTAATGAAAGTCTGCAAGACATCTCAGACCATGAAACTTGAGCATTTATTATTTATTAGGTTGCAAAAGCCTGAATATATTTCCAGAGATAAGTACTATCCAATTTCCTAAGAAATTAGTGCCTTAAAGGCATTTATAGTCTTCTCAAACTCATATATGTTTGATGGCACTCCTGTTTCAGCACACATAATTTGCATCAAATTCCAGTTTTAAAGCCTTGCAAAGTGCCGTTTTAAACATGTCTTAACTTTTACCACCTGTTGTGATGATTGCAGCTGTGGTTTTGCACAACACAACCAGCATGAGATGGAAACATGTCTACAGTGGAGTACATACCTTTGGAATACCATAAAAAAAATAAATAAATAATTTATTGTTATGATTTAATAAATCAGTACAGTAGAGCCGCAGTATTCAGTGGGGGTTATGGACCACAGCCATCCACAAATCCTTGAGACACCCTCTTAAAACACTTATAACAGCCTATTTTAATAGTTGAAATACAAAATATATCTTAATATGCATTATTATGCACATTGGAAACCACCTTAGCACTATTACAGAAGCTGCTATTGTCTTAAATAGTATACAGTCAAGAATAATACAAATGAATTGTTTACATTTTCTAACAAATAAGAATCCAATTTTAAAAAATCCTTAATATGTTGTTTTCAGATGTTCTCATGTTCATAATCTCCCACAAAAGATGAAAAGATTTTCTAAGGGGTCAAAATCATAATTTATTTCATAACAAAAGCTGTCCTGTGTGAAAACAGTCCTTTGTCACATCTTGTTCACTTATTAATAATCCTGTTAACGACTGAAGGACACCAGATACTCTTCTTATAGTTCAATAAAAGGATACTATTCAGAAACTGTGATTGTTTTCACATAAAAACACAGAAGCAGCATGCCGTGGAGGGAAACAGCCCTGGCAGCTGCGTTAAAAGACTATTCCCATTTCACAAAACCTCAAGAGACATGAAGGATTTGGAATTCATTGCCAGATCTTATGCATAATTAAGCTAATCGTAACCCTTCCACCCTCCCATCCAGCTACATCCCCCAGAAAAGCCCATGGGATTTTCATGCTGCTGCTTTTTTTTACAGTAACTCAGTCCTGAGCTCAGAATTGACCTCTCATTATCATTAACTCTGCAGATAATAATACCTCTTTACATAGTTTGGTCTATGACATGAACCTAGACTGCTGATTTTTATGATTTTTTTTTTCTTACTCCCTCCCCGTCATCAGACATATTTCCATGCGGCCAGCAAGCCACAGGCCCGTTTCTGTGCAGCCTGCTGAGAGTCGACAAAAGATGGCTTTGTTGGAAAAGGAGAGCGAAGAAAGACCAAAGACTCTCTTAACACTCTGTTCATGTTTTACTTGATCTGGTCCTTGCATGGAATCTTGGCCTTTTGGGTAAAGCAAGTGATTCTCTCTTCTTTTTATTTCTTTTTTTACATCAGATTTGGTTTTGCTTTTTCAATCCCGAAGGTATATCCACCACCACATCTCCATTCGTCTTCACCTTCTAACTCTCGGCCCCATAATGCGACTTTAAGCACCTTTTGAGGACTATTAAGGTGACAACCCCTCGAGTGAAAGCTGTGCCTGTGAAGAATGGTCGTGGCTTTCTAATAATTGACGGATGCAGAGGAGAGAAGTGGTTCGCCCGCTTTGCTATGCATCAGACGGCTTATTAAGCATGCAACGATTCTGCTTGGGGAGAGCGGAAAAACACATAAAAAGCAGCTCTCTGAACAACTCGATATCTTTGTGTCTGCT
This sequence comes from Poeciliopsis turrubarensis, assembly GCA_010277015.1. Lineage (NCBI taxonomy): Eukaryota > Metazoa > Chordata > Actinopteri > Cyprinodontiformes > Poeciliidae > Poeciliopsis > Poeciliopsis turrubarensis. The sequence continues at coordinate 122,540 of VMRN01000079.1, read as the reverse complement.
CTCTTGATACTGTGTGTTAACCTGCTAACCCTCACCCCTATATTTTTTTTGCAGACATACCCAAAGGCAATATATATCTCTACCGTCCTGCCCCCATCAACTCCTCAACCTTTCCTTGTCATGCTCCCCCCTCACTGAAATCAACTCAAACACCTCTGTTGCTTTTCTGCTTATATGCAGTTCTTTACAAATTCATTGGTAGTCCTGTGTGTGTGTGCTTTTTGTTTGTCTTTTCACTTTTGTTTTTATATTACAAGAAGCCACAGTTTATTTCACTAGAGTTATGTGCACAGACTTTCATAGATGCAAAGCTATATATATATATATATATATATATATATATATATATATATATATATATATA
>VMRN01000079.1:41650-122166 GCA_010277015.1 Poeciliopsis turrubarensis | reverse complement strand
ATATATATATATATATATATATATATATATATATATATATATATATAAGCCTTAAATATAGAGCCAAACTACAACTGAATCAAAGACCATATCATTTTTAAACTGAAGTTAAACGACAATCTCTATCGGTTCTAAATAAGCATGAGCTATTCTTCAAAGCTAGCAGAGACAAAGAGATAAGAGGTGGTTCAGGGGGGTTGCAAACAAATGCACAACACACTTCTTAGAACAAAAATGTTGAAAATCATGCATCTTTTTTCCTCCCACTTCCCAGTTATCCCCCACTTTGTTTCACTCTCTGTGCACTTACACATTGCATCACTTTACCTTATATTACCCATGCTGTCATTTCCTCAGCAGACCATTATAAAAAAGGAGTTGCAGTTATGAGTAACCATTTGCGACTGAAAAGAAGCAGTGACAGATTAATCTGTTTTGCTTTGCCTTTTATAGCCAGATGTTTTCCTCCATATGTCATAGGTCCATCGCCCTGAGTGATTTAATCTCAGCCAGACAGAGTAATGTTGTTTCTCTCATTTAGATGCAGAACCCTTGCTAGTAAACTCATGAGTCCAAAGACACCATTGGTATATCAGAAAGATTCATTTCTCTATAAGCAACAAGCGCTGTGCAGCAGATGTGAGCAGAAAGCCGGGCTGCTTGGCATGACACACGTTAACCTTTATCTTCATCTGCTTATCAGGACTTTCCACCCCCCTCCACAGTCACAATATATTTATTTTCTTTAAATTAGCACTAACAAGTAGAACCCCCAAGGCTATATCTATTTAAACAGGAGTCGATGCATTCCCTAAATTAGCCTAGGCTGACTGCATTATTTTCATTGTAATGAGAAAAGCTTTAAAAATGGGCAACAAAAAGCAATACAGTTCAAATCTACCGAATCCAGAACAGCAACAAAGGCCATTAGTGATTCATCATCCATTAGCAACTGAAGAACTGCTATTAAGAAAAAGGCATAAAGTTTCAAGTTTTTATTTTTTTTGTCTAACTGGTAATTCACTGTTAAGTTAAATACAGGTCAGCTTACAATTAGGTCTCCTTCTCTTCTGAGCTTTAGGGAGCGTGTAGCTTGGTGAATTCTGATCATAGTGAGAAAAAACAACACATTGAAATGAGAATGAGTGGATAAGACGAGAACAAAGAAGTGGCTGCCACTGAATGCTTCAGAAGCTCAGAGTTGTTGCCGAAAATCCAAGACATCCAGACTCTGATAAAAGGTTCTGAGCTAACATTTCTCTGATTTCGCTTCAAAACTCCTTTTGACAGAGCAACTAAAATGGAAATATCTTTATTTTGATTTATTTAGTGTACATGGCTGAATTTGGTGAAAACTAATCTTACTATGTCAGTTTAGATGCAAAAAGCAAACTTGCCATCTCTTGTATATTTTTAGCTTTCAAATATAATAGTAAAAACGTTGGAGATGTGACTTTTTTTTAGCGCCCATTAAATCACATCTTGAACATATATTTGGAAACTGAGCATAATTAGCCAGTTTGATTATCAGAAGCACCTTTCAACCATATTTAGACATCAATTGACATGAATTGTCTTCCAAATTCAGTCAGGAGTAACAAGTCCACTAATCCTGGGAAATACCAGTCGAGACAATCCCGGGCCAGGAACAAAATATTGTCCATCCAGTGTGCTCTGCTGGATGACCTTTACAATTACCATCCAGCTGCTTCTATACAGAATCGTACTTTTTGGGGTCACAATCCTAGTTGAGGGTTGGAGAATAGAAGTACAGAGAAATCAAAAGCTTTACGTTATGGCTCTTATTTTTCCTTTTTATTGCACTCTTCAGATTTGTCCATGTTACTGCAGCGCCATATATCAACGCTTTATTTTTCTGTCATTCATTAACAAGACACCACGATACTTGAAATTCTTCACTTAGGATCTCAGGACTTAAGGTATAGATTTCCCCTAATGCTGGATGTCTTTATGTGAACATCTTTTCAACAGTTTCACCTTTTTAGTCTTTTTGAGCACATGTGTTGCTTTAGGGAAACTCTGAGTCAAGTAAGAAGAAAATGAACGCAGCAACTGTTCCTTTGACTGCACATCTATGTACATGCGGCTGTTCCAGAGATCTGCGTTTGCAGTTGCCTGTGGCAAATATTGTCTATGTGTTTGCTCTGCTGGTTGCAGTGGAATGAGGGGGATTTCATATTTGTCTTGAAACCAAAGAGTGGCAGCTGTGGGGAAAGTTTTGTGATAGTGTTTTCCAGACCCTCTCTCAAGTCTGTGTCTGGCTTTGTGGTGGTCAGAAGACCCTAAATAGATTATATGAACAATCCAAATAGAAAGCTAGACAGTTTGATGCCAAATTATGTGTAATTTTCACTTTTCAGTTCATTTTATAGCTGTTTATTCTCTGACTGGCTTCTCACTGAGTCTTTCATGCTCTGCAGGTCTTGGCCATGGGGGGATCCAAGAGTAAGCCCAAAGACGTTGCCCAGCGAAACCGCAGCCTGGACAGTAACATCAGCTCAGGGGGAGGGGCTGGCAGTCTGCACCACAACTCAGCTCAACAGTCAGTGACACCCAACCGCAGCCCAATTGTGGACACGGATCCACAATTAGTGACCAATAATGCCGGACTCGTTCTGTTTGGAGGTGTGGACAATAACAGAATAACCCCAACAGGTGAGATGTCTTAGACTTTGGTATTTTACGGCATCATTTAGTACCTAATAAAAGCCCAATTATCTGTTTTTTGCATAAGGTGTGACGGCATTTGTGGCCTTGTACGACTACGAGTCCCGAACAGAGACAGATCTGTCTTTCAAGAAGGGGGAGCGTCTCCAGATACTAAATAACACGTAAGAAACACAAAGAAAACATTAACAATACATCATGACCTTACCGGATTCTTACTCTTTTTCCCTTCGAAGTCCCTCCACAAAGCTTTCAATTATATTAGATTAAAACATTTCCCACGTCATTTTCATAAATTTTCAGACTATCTAGTCTAGTGCCTTGGCACACCTTTGCAATGACATAGTGATTGTGAAATGATATATGAAATATTGTTTGTTATTCCTAAGAGCTGGGCATTGAGCAAGACCTACTTATTTACTGAGTGGAGTGCTAACCTATGTAAAAGGGAGGGTCATGCTTCATTTGAGTTTTTTCACTTGTGGATTATCAATAGAGGTGCAGTGAACCATATACAGTGTACACAATCCTGTTCACCCAATAAATTGCTGACCTAGAAGGCAGAAGCTTTGAACAATAGTGGATTATAGCTGCGTCTGGCACCTTGAACCAAACTGGATCATCGAGTTTGAGTTTACAGAATAACTCTTAATTAATTAGATTAGTTTTTAAAGAAAAAAATGATGGTCATCTCTCTAGTTTTCTAGTTAGATTTGTTATTGTTGATGGATATTAAGCTCTTCCCTAGCTAGCTAACTTGTAAGCTAGTTGGCTAGATAGCTTATAAGCCACGAACCATAGCTAACTTACAAGTCCTGAAATTTGAGTTTGCAAAAGTTTGGAATCTATAAAAGCTTGGAAAGCATTCAGGAGAAATCCAGAAGCATTATTTTATTTTTTTAAATAATACATTATTTAAAAAAAATAATAATAATAATAATGCTTCTACATTTTCTCCTTAGGTCCTGATTATTCAGTAGGGAAGGTGTTTGATACTTCACACTGATCAGTGATGTTATCCTTGCTGCTCCTAACTTGCTCTCATTTTTTCCACTTTTTTCCCCTTCTTTTTTTTTTCATTTTTGCATCATGAACCATTATTTGTTTACAGGAGGAAGATAAACTGCAGGTTTGTTAAGCTTTTTCTGGAATTTTGAATTCATACTGAACGCCTGACCTCGTTCGTTTGTCACGTAGTCCACATCCTGTATAATACCACTTCATCACATAACTCTGCCCTTGGCCCAGAAATCCTTGTTACAGTAATCCAGGGGAGCTGATGCAAAGCCTTGCAGCACTATCACTGCCATAGGTCAGCTAGAGGTAATGAGAGTGGACCTTGTTTTGCCCCAAATTCACTGAGTAAAGATATTGCTGCAAAGCTGCTACAACCGAGTCTCTGACAAATCATACAGCAACTGCATCTCCTCTATTTCATACCCACATGAATGCATGACTGTATGATTTTACGGCTTCAAACTTGTGTTTGTTTTTAATTTAACTGTCGAGCGACCACGGCTTATGTTTATCAAGCTTCTCTAGGGCCAAGAGCTCAACCATGTCTAAATGTAGCTTCATTTGAGTTTACCAGTGTGACCAAAAATGACGGTGTCGCTTTGATTCATGCTTTTAGAGACTTGATAAACCTAAAATGGATCTTTGTGTATCTGATGTGTGACGAGCCTTGGTTTAAATGCTAAGTCTTATCATTTTATCTGTGCAGGGAAGGGGACTGGTGGCTAGCGAACTCCCTGACCACCGGAAAGAGCGGTTATATCCCCAGCAATTATGTGGCTCCATCTGACTCCATCCAGGCAGAAGAGTAAACCCCTTCATTTATTTTTTCTACATGTTCTGTTTTATCTGTGTCTCACCAAGAGCGATGATGATCCACTCCCTAATTCTCAAAGGCTTTCTCTCTTGGAGCTTTATGTTATTTTGAAATTACTTTTTGAAGAAAATGTCTGAAATTTTGAGAAGTTAAAACATTGTTATTGGTTAGCTTAGCATAGCTTGGACTGCTCCATCAAATAGCTTGCAAACTGATGAAATCGTGCTACCCATACCTCTTAAATCAACTATGATTATACAAACAACTGCTTGGCAAAGAGCTAAATTATTTCCAGAATGTGTTTACAGTAGACTTCTGGTACTCCACCATTAAAACCTTGGTGGTTAATTGTTAATTTTTTTGTTGTTGTTGTTTTTTGTGCCCATACTAAAATGCCTTGCAGTACTGTAGCACTGCTGATTCTGGTTCTGGTTTCTTCAAAGGCAGTGCAAAATATTGCCCTAAATGTGTGTTTTTATAATTCTCCGCCTCATTACAAAACAGACATGACTCCTACAGCATGTGAAAATAATGAGCACATGATTTTTTCCCAGCACTTTATAAAAAACTTAGTTTTTTGTTATTATTATTTTTATTCTTCATATAATAGATGTATTGTGGTAGAATTATTACACCTTTGACATGCTAGCTACCGTTAGCTCAATCTGCAGTTATAAGCTATTTCTCTCTGCTTCTCTGCTTTGATGCAGAGACGTTTATGGACATTTCTGTGTTGACTCTTCAGCGTTATCTTGCCAAAAAATGTATTCCAAAATATCTTAACTTAAACTTTGTGTGGGTGCTTAGCATTTCCTGAATTTGCATGCCTACCTGCTCGCTTTTACAGCATGATGCATGAGCTAACCTTTATCTGTAACTACCTCCTTTTTCACTTTTCCCTTCTGCTCCATCAGTGATCTCAAACTGACACTAGATTCCAGGTAAGCAGCTTTTACCTGGAATATTTCTTTTGGAGAAAGAAATATTGAATGAATATCAGGGTTTCCAGTTCATAATTGCAGTTTTATGTGGGTAGAACAGACTTTATCTTCTCTGCTGCTTTTTGTCTCTTTACTCATACGCTCCACTCCACTTCACTTTTTCCCAAAACTGATTGGTTTTTAACAATTTGAAATCAATCAAATGAGTAATTTATTCAAAACAGACTTGTTGCTTTGTTACGTTGAAATGAAGGAAAATATCAAACCTTAGAAAAAAAGCTAATAAATTACTAACTAATGTGTTAAATGTGTGAAAAAATAAGAAATTTGTCAGTTTTCCAATGCTTGTGTTTGGCATCTACTTTCAAGCTTCGTTTGAGAGAGACAAAATAAACTTTTGCAGTCTACTAGATGAATTCATAAATTGTCGCTCTAATTGCCACATATGTTCTGCTCCCTGATGTCTTGGATTTGTGTGTTTGTCTCTTTTATTTGTACTTTCTAGATGGTTCTTTGCCAAAATCACACGCCGCGATTCAGAAAGGATGCTGCTAGCTTTAGAAAACAGAAGAGGGACTTTCGTGGTGAGAGAGAGTGAGACCACCAAAGGTCAGTGCTTCACCTTTCCCATTCAGTCTGTTGAGTTACGACTGCAAAATTAAAACAGTGATTTAAATTCCCAGAGATTCCTACCACCTAATTTAAATTGTGTTTTGTGCTCTTAGATTGTAAATATAAAATCTTTTCACAAAACTAAGTTAAATTTTAGTAAAAAAAAAAAAAATACTAAGGCAAAAAATATTAAAATAGGCTGCCACCAATTAAAATGAAATGTATGAAGTGAAATATTTAAGGTTATGAAAACATAACGTTTTAAAATCAATCTGATTTTATCTCAGAAGCACTATCTGAAAACTGAATTATATTTGCTTTTACGTAGCAGATATGTGCTAATTAATTCAATTGGTTCGCTGGAAAACCAAACATTTAGCTGTTCTGGAATATTCACGTATTGTTTAACACAAGATATAAAAACACCAGTGGTCTTAAAAAAAACATCTGTGAAGAGTTGTCAAGACAAATTATTCAAAAAGTTTAGCATAGTTATTGACAATTGGAAAACTTTGAAGAGAGGGTCCTCTCTCAAAATCTCTTCTTTCTAAATATGACCCGTACAACAGTTTGGGATTGTAAAGTTTCATCTGAACAACAAATTATAATATTTTGTTTCCATCCATCCATCCATCCATTTTCTGACCCTTCTCCCTAACGAGGTCGGGAGTTGCCGGTGCCTATCTCCAGCTGCGTTCCGGGCGAGAGGCGGGGTACACCCTGGACAGGTCGCCAGTCTGTCGCAGATATTTTGTTTCCCTTTGGGATAAATATATTACATTTGACTTGAACTGAAAAGAAAAAAAATATAAATTAAGGATAATTATTTTTGTCGTGTGTATTTTAGAAAGGCAAAAGTAGTTTATCGGAGTCTTATATCAGTGAGGCCTTTGTCTTATCAAATACCAGATATGGTGAGGACAATGAAGAACCAGTGGCCATGATAATCTCCCTTCCTCCTAAATATTTGGACCTGGGAAGCAGGGTTTGTTCTCAGGTACTGATTAACAAAACCAGGTGAAATTCCTTTAATGCAGAGTTTTAGTGGACATGTTCCCTCTTCCACATGTTTAGTCTGGTGAAAACCTGTAAAAAGTAGCAGAAAAATGTAGAAAAATTTTATTTTGTTCATTTATTAACACTAGTTCCTATATATTATCACCTCTATAAATATGTCGAGCTTTAGAGGGACATTTGTAGCAAGCACTCACATTTGGAAAGACAAAAAGAACATACTTTGTTTGTCTTTATAACTCAGTAAATGGCTACAAAACATTAGGTGTTTCTCCAAACGTGTCCATGTCTGGAGTCAAAACAATAAATAAAAATCTTAGACAAAGATAGCTAACGTGTGTCTTGCCACCATTCAAAGTGAAAAGGAAGGAATAGGAGCAAAAATGTGTTTTTGTGATAACATCATATAAATAAACACTTCTCAGACCTTTAACTGTAACTATGTGCTTTAATTAGATTCCGCCTGTCTGCAGCAAACTCCCAACATTGTATGTGAAAACAAAGATAAAAGATATGGAGAAGCACCCCTTAAGAATGGTGGAGGATGTGTGATGCTGTGGGCTTGTCATCATTAACTTTTTAAATTTCAAGAGATTTAAAATAAAAATCTGATTGTCTTTGCGAGAAATGTAAAAAAAAAAAATGGATCAAATTTGACCTAATCAAGAGAAAAATGGTTCACAAGTCACAAACAACCTTCTTCCATCAACGTATCAACAGCATGACATACCCAAAGGTTTTAGAAAATAAATAATAATGCAATTTTCTTCTCTAAGTAAAGGTTCTTATATTAGAGGTTGAAATTCTGTAGCTACAATAAAAGATTAATGTCTTTTATAGCATTTTGTACATCAATACTGAAGTTGTCAGTAAGTGTGGAGGACTGTGTACTTATAAAATGTTCAGACTTCAACATGAATCTCAGCTTGAACTCTGTGCAGTTTGAACAAAGAGGAAATAAAGGAAACTTTAATCAATGAGGCATGTTCCCCCGCTGTTCACTGCACTCCCTGCTGCGTTCTTGTAAAAGCGTTTGTACAGAAGAAAACCCATCAGGTGGCAGGGGAAAGGTTGGATGTGACGCTCCTGTAAAGTAACGGGGCTCCTGATAGGCAGCTGCTGCATCCACAGATACAGACACTGAGATCAGGTTGAATGTAAATGAAATGGATGTAAAACGGAATTCAAATGATCAGCCTTCTTTTAACCTTCGTTATAATCAGCTGTTTCAGTCCTCAGCAGTCCAAATGAGAGAAAAGGAAGGAGGCTGATTAGAATCAATAGGGAAGAACTGGTTGGATGAGGGAAAAATACAGAATTTAGGTCAGTGTGGAGCTGAAGCTAAGAATTGTACAACCACAAGCCACATCACCCAGTTCAAACAGAGGAAGTGGGGGAAGTGGCCTTGGGCTGCTCGATGTTTCACTTATAGTTGTGTGCGCTACGACTGCTCCCTCTTGTGGTGAAATCAAAACATTGCACGATGCGAAATTTTGGGCATTTTTAGTGCTGTCAATCGATAGAAAAATTGATTAATCACACTCAAGTGCTGTGATTCATCACAAATAATCCTTATGCCTAACTTTATAGAGCAGCAAGTTTTGAAAAAAAAAAAATAAGATAATGTTTTATTCTCTCAAACCAAACTGAAGATTCTCAGTTTTTTCAGGTCTTTATATTCCAAATATTTCAGCTGCCTGAAGCATTCGGTTCCTTCTCTGGAATATGGGAAATAATTATTCTTTTAAAAGCTCATTAACTGTGTGTATTCGTCTCATCATGGGTGACAAATCCTGTGGATTTGGAAACAGTTGCTCGTATTTGCCAAAGTTACATGGAGACAGATGTCTGAAATAATCTGTCCCCATTCCGCACCGTGAGAACCAGGTTTATTTTTTCATTATTATTATTTATTTATTTATTTATTTATTCAGCTGTCGATTTACACTGTTACAACCTTGACAGAATTATGTGAGTGGAGTTGATAAAGAAATCCATCAGAAGCTCAGTGAAAATTGTCGGATTCACATTTCTGGCTGCAGAACGTTCTCCTGACACAGAGGGAACAGAATTTTATACAACACCGCGTAATTTGGTCATGTGAAATTTTGAATGCTTCATTAAATTTTTACAAACATTTTTCACCTTTCGGTGTCTTTCGTGTTTGTCTTGCCCTAGACAAACACGCGGTCCAGTCGCTTTTAGGACACATTAAAATTTTCAGACAAACCTCACGCGTTAACGTTAACTTATCTATTTTTTTTCTTCCAGGTGCTTACTGTTTGTCAGTGTTGGACTGTGACAACACCAGAGGGCTCAACGTGAAACACTACAAGATTAGGAAGCTGGACAGCGGAGGCTTCTACATCACATCCCGCACACCATTCGCCACCCTGCAGCAGCTTGTCAATCATTACCGCAGTGAGTTCAGGGAGACCGTTTCCCACTAAGTCTATTATCAACTGAAACATTTATTATTTAAAAAAAAAAAAAAACGCTGTGTCCTCCTCAGAGCACGCCGACGGTCTGTGTTACACTCTGACGGACGTTTGTCCCGTGCTGAAGCCTCAGACTCAGGGCTTATCCAAGGATGCCTGGGAGATCCCGAGAGAGTCGCTTCGCCTGGAGGTCAAGATGGGGCAGGGCTGCTTCGGAGAGGTCTGGAGAGGTAGGTCATACTACATATTTCCTGCTTTTCTATAATAAAAATAGCTGCTTCTCTTTATTCCACTGGTACGTTTTTAAAAAGATTTAGCAACCTGACATCTGCTGTAAACATAAATTAATCTGTCTTTCATTATTAGTGCATAATCACAATCTGACACTAGAAATGTATAAAATTCAATCTTTAATTTAAGAGCATAAGTATGAAGGAAGTCCTGAGTTGTTACACATGTGTCACTGATAGTGGATCTGCTTTTCATCAGGAACGTGGAACGGCACCACACAGGTGGCGATCAAGACGCTGAAGCCCGGCACCATGTCCCCCGAGGCGTTCCTGCAGGAAGCTCAGGTCATGAAGAAACTGAGACACGAGAAGCTGGTTCAGCTGTACGCCGTGGTGTCTGAGGAGCCCATCTACATCGTAACAGAATTCATGGACCAAGGTCAGCGTGCTAATATTTTAGACCCTATAATTGAATTCCTCCTGAAATTTCCTGAGTTGTTTAAAGACTTGCAGCGTTTAACAAACTCCTCTACTATCAGGCAGCTTATTGGAGTTTCTGAAGGGACAGTATAGTGCTATGCTCCGCCTCCCTCAGTTGGTGGACTTTGCATCACAGGTCAGAATATTTTCTTACCATTAGCTTAAGATGCTATACCTTTTTGATTTTTTGTTGTTGTTTTTGGTAATAAACCCTAAATGTTGCCACCTTTCATCAGATTGCTTCAGGGATGGCCTACGTAGAGAGAATGAACTACGTTCACAGAGATCTCCGAGCCGCTAACATCCTGGTTGGAGATAATCTGGTTTGCAAAGTGGCTGATTTTGGTTTGGCTCGCCTGATTGAGGATAACGAATATACAGCCAGGCAAGGTGAGTAGTAAAAGTCCTAACCCATATAACTTATGGCGCCACCTTTAGAAGCAACTGCCATCTGTAATAACGAAGAGTCAGTCTTTCACATTGCTGTGGAGGAATTCAGACACACTTTTCTCAAGAGAATTACAGGGTTTTCAAGCATGAACATCTTGTTTAATGTCACACTACAACATCTCAATCAGATCTGTTTTGGGGGGTTTTGAACATTAACAGTTTATGCCATGGAGGCCATTTTGCCCGGTGTCAGTCTTATTGTTGAATCTTCAATATTGACCTGAATTGAGGGGAGTGAAACCTGCAGAACCTTAGATGTTCTTTGTTCTTTCATTACTTCTTTCAAAATATGGATGCATCCAAATTTTCTCTATATGTGGATGGATTCATATCTATTTACAGTCTGAGAGATGTCAATAACTTTGTTTCCGATCTGTATGCGTATTTCTTCCATGGTGTGAGGCCTTTTGGCATCTTTTAGCCAAGTTAATTTTGTCATACAGGTTCTGTCTGAGTGATGTCTTCATTCTACAGGTTCATGGTGGTGTGTAGCTGATAAAATTGAAATTAGCTTTCCAAAAAAATGTGGCTGATCATGATGAAAGCATGCTTTAACGCGGGTGAAGGGTGGTTATTTTCCACTCAGGGCTGATGTGGATAGCAATAACATTTGTAAACTGTTTTATATTTACTAAGCACAGCGTATGCAGCGATTCATGCACTATGAAGTGAAACTGATTATCAGTCAGGTTCATCCAGATTCCAACGCTCACTTACGGGCAGAAACTGCAGAAAGTTACTGACAGGAGGAGATAACTGGAGCCAAACACAAATGTCTGGCAGACACTTACTGTAAATAATGGCTTGACTCACCCAGAGTGATGGGATGAGGAACTTATTTTGTGTTACACTCAATTATTTATTTCTTCAACCCATGAATACAGCCTAAAACTATGACATAAAAAATATTTTAGTAATTTCTTTAAAATGTTTGTAAAATTTCCAAGTGTTCTTTTTTCTACTGGAAGCTCCATATAAAAACTACTTATTTCAGAAAAGTTTAAAAATATATATTTTCCATACTATTTTTATGCATTCTTTACAAAAATAAAATAAAACTCAATCACAAAATTTCTTTTGCTGCGTCTCTAGGCAGTTAAAGTGATTTGATGACATGATGAGAGCGATACCCAGACAACTTTGAATAGAACAGATTAGAAATTTAGAAATTCAGCAGCATGGATGTACATAGGTTCACACAAAAAACATATAAAGTATACATGAAAAACAAGAGAAAAGATTTGAGTTTGGACTTTGAACTTCCTGTAGGAGAGTCTCTTGGTTCTTAATTTTCTGTCTGTGTCCCAATCTTGAGATAAGCATTAGAAAATAGAAAGAAAAATATTTTCTTTCATATATCACACAATCCTTACTAAGTTTAGCTGTTTAATCCAATTTCAGACACTGAAATTCCCTCAATTTTAAGTTTCTGTGAAAAAGCCTTTGCAGTGCACCTGCTGCATGTCCTCGCTCGGTTTGAATTAGTCATAGTCTGTTTCTAGATTCGTTTAACTGGAACAGTGACTGGTGAAGATGGAGCGGTAGATATATGCTCAGCCAGAATGAAATGGCAGTTCTGACGTAAACCTCTGAATGCTGCCTGCAGTTATGCAGAAAGCTGTGGGTGGTGATACAACTGGTTTCTCTTCAAAACAAGCAGCTGGGTCACATGTAAACATCATGAGGCTCCAAAGTTACTGACGAACATGGAAACTGATTCATGTTGTTGCTTCCCAGTGTTTTTCACTCTCCCAATCCTTTCCTGGAACAACGTTCCTTAAAAATCATGAACAGCTTATCACAAATCATCTGTAGCTGACATTTGATGCTTTTAAAACTTAGTTATATGTATCGCTAACTGCTACGGCAAGTCAGAATCTTCAACTCTTGTTGACCTCATTTAATATTCATCTCTAATTCCATTTAGTTGAAGATAAGATTTTGTAAGGCAGCTTTGTACGAGTCATTGATTTCCTGGCATGCTAATCAATCTGTTTTCCTGCAGGCGCCAAGTTTCCCATCAAGTGGACGGCTCCTGAGGCGGCGCTGTACGGACGATTTACCATTAAATCTGATGTCTGGTCATTTGGGATCCTGCTGGTTGAACTGGCCACCAAAGGTCGCGTGCCCTACCCAGGCAAGGCTCTTTTTCTCAGACCTCATTCCATGACATTAATACTTTAGGCATGCTCTCGTCACGTATGCCAAACAGTCAAAGAGAAAGAGAAAGTACACCCTCTTTCAACTATAGGTAGAAATGTTCTGTCTTTACCAAGTTCCAATAAATTTATTTTTGCCAAGTTTGAAAAATGTAATAAAAGCAGATCTAGCTGCAGTAAAAATGTCCCAGATGTGTTATTGTTAAAATAGAAAACACTTTATTGATCCATAAGGGAAAGTTGCTTATTTGTTTACAAGTTAATTCATCCAAAGTATAATTTATTTAAAATTTATATTTAAAAAAAAATACAAAAAACAAAAGAAAGAAACTGAAATACTTGTGAGTTACCGAACAATTTGATTTGGTCCTATTTATTGAAAAGTAAAAGTAAGTAAAAACCCTTCAGGGCCAGGTTCAAATCATTCCTAAATTCCAGTCTTGGACTGGACAAAATCAGTCCAGGGTCCTCAAATGGCCCTTGAGTCGCAATTTGGGCACCACCTTTATACTTAAACGTGTAGTAGAGAAAGTGGGAGTACTTTCTTTTTCTTTCACTGTGCAGAATGATGAACTCTTAAGGTGTGGTTTGTCATCCCAGGCATGGTGAACAGAGAGGTTCTGGATCAGGTGGAGCGTGGCTACAGGATGCCATGTCCGACTGAATGTCCTGCTTCTCTCCATGAACTGATGCTGAACTGCTGGAGAAAGGAGCCCGAGGAGAGGCCCACCTTTGAGTACCTGCAGGGCTTCCTGGAGGATTACTTCACCTCCACTGAGCCTCAGTACCAGCCTGGGGATAACCTGTAACCAGGCTGTTTGGATATGCAAAAATGGACATGCATGTGTGGGAATAAAGGGGCAGAGATCAGCATCAATCTGGGTACAATCACTGACCATTTTTGTTTTTATCTCAAAGTTATTAACTTTTTCATACATTTTTATCCAGAGAATCTTTAAAAAAGTGCAAAATAATTGTTTAATTGGTTCTCTGATTGTTATGGAACATGATCAGTGAGTCAAACTTGGGAAGTATTGTTCTGCTGATATGTTTTTCAGTCAGACGTACATTTTTACCACATTTTCTTTCACATCCAATTTGAAACAAGCTCAGCCAGTCTTCCTTTGAGCCTACAATAATTTCTTATGACGTTGTGGATCTGGTTATTTTTTAACTTGTTTCACCCTGATCAACTGGAAATGTGTTATGGCTGCCATGGGGTTCATACAGCTGTTTCTGGTCAGAAAAGGTCAACTCAGGATGAGGGAAAGCAAAACTAATCTGCTGCAAAGATTTTTGTGCCAATGAAAATCTATTTTGTACTCTATTTTTGTTCTATTTTTGGTATTTTTCTTATAACAAAAAAAAACTACGTTGTTGCTCTGAAAGGGTGATCCACTGCTCCTTCTGTGTATAGATTTTAATGTGCTGAGTTTTCACATTTATTTTAAGTCTCCTTTCATTTTAAGATTTGTTCTTTATTCAGCACTGCTATGTACTTTTTTTCTTCTTAGTGCCATCTTGAGCACAATTTTACACTGGAGATTTGTTTGGTTTCTTTGTTTGATTTTGTTTTATTTTGTTATTTTTTGGGGGGGGACAAATGAGCAACAGGTGTTCACTGTGGTAATGCCTCTCTATCACCTGCAGGGGGCAGACCACAGTGGATTCCTGTTCACTCACACTGTAAGCATGTACAGAAAAAAAAATTGGCATTTTAAAACTTAATTGTAAATATCTTTGATGCTAATAATTTGTATATATCAACTTTTCTTATTTATTCATTTTAAATTAACCCAATTTTTTATTTTTTCTTTCAGCACATGTGCATATTTCTTCTTGTTTACGGTATTTTTATGGGATAAATAACATGAAGCGTATATAAAAATTTCATTACAAGTATTTTGGAGCATATTTCAATGAAACTGACCTGAATATTTTCTCAATGAGTGAAGAGGTGAGTTTGTGACTCATTTAAACATCAGTACTACAGATTTTTGAAGAAACTGAGCGTTGCTGACCTTCCGCTCCATTTTGTCGCCTGTTCAGCATGCTGACTAACAATAAATTGTTTGAAATTGCTTCCAATTTGTGCTCCCATTTAATGTTTATTTGCAAAGCAAAAAATGCACGTTTATATGCACTGTTTGTGTCTTCTGTGGAGTTTTTTAGGTCTCCTTCCTGCCTGTGCAGATATTTTTTTTTAAATCTGCAGGTTTCCTACATATACCGTATTCTTTTTCTACCATATTCTGCTAGTATTTTCACATAAATAACTCTTTGTGAAATTCTACCCTATACTGTTCAAAACTCAAAAGTAAATTTGAATAAAATTTGTACATTGGCAGAACTGTTGTTCTTTTCTCTTGTTTACAATGTTTTAAACCAGAACTACTTGTTCTGTTGAAGATAAGATTGATCTCACACTCATCTGAGAAAAACCATTTGAAGTCAAAGTGGTGCTTCGCAAACACTGTACAGATATTTTTGTGATAGTAGGACTGAAATATTTTTTTTCCCAAACAACCAGTTGTCTTGTTACAATCAAATGGTTGCTACAGAGACAAGGCCGCAGGCTGGGCACTTATTTTAACTTTGTTTTGGATGGGAGTTTTTTTTTTTTCTTTGGTCTTTAACTAAAAAAATCCTTGAAAAGTAAACATTTGTCTTCTACATGTTGCAGTTCTTCTTTAATACCCCTGATTACATGTAGAACTGAATGTACAAGTCAGCCTCAGTCTAAACCAGAACAGGTTGAACTGAACAGCATAGAGTAAACAAGTGGGGGACAAAATTCTCAGGATAACTTACAACCTCATCCATGCATGACATGAAAACAGACAATTAGCCAGGAAGTGCAGCATCAACTTCTCCCAAACACCAGTTATGCATGTTTGGTCGCAACAAAGATGTTAACAATGGTGAGCATGAACACAGAAACTGACATTCATCAACATCAAAATTGTAATAAATGAAACTAAAACAAACTTCTGACTCACCGTTTGCTTTAAACTCAAAGTATGCCTACGTGTCTACAGTAAGTCAAACCATACACAAACAAAGCAATGACCGGTGAGGGCTGTTTCAGAAATCCTGCTTTTGTGAGCCTATATGTAGCCTCAAATATAACAAAAACACATAATTATCATGCCATTCATAGAGTTACCTGCAAGCTGCTTTAATGAACAACTTTAAGTTTATAAATGTAAGCTTATAAAGTAAATATTATCACTTGTGAATCTGAAAACAGCTTCATTTGTGGGTTTTTTTCATTATTATTATTACACATCTTATCAATAGTTATACAGAATAAACATGACAAGAGGTCTTGCAGCAAATGTAGACTTTGTAGACAATGTAGACTTCGTTTTAACTTCCTGTTTGAGTTGGCATGCTTTTATCTTGAAGGGACAACTTCCTGTTTAACTGTTAGCACTACGGTAGCTTAATGGTAATCAAAAGACAGAAAATAAGTTTGATCGGAGTTTATAAAATGCATCTTGTCATTAGTACCCCATTCGATAGAGGTACAAGGTATGTTTATGATATAAATAAGTACATGTCTTAAATATTGTGTGTTTTAAACTGTGCATTTGTTTAATTATATGCCCAAACTAAAGTTAATTTACGTAGTAAATGTTATTTTAAGTTAAGTTAACATTCTCCATCCTATATTCCCACAATTTATATGGTGCACACTGGTTTCTGATCGACGTAAGCGCTTACTGAACAAATAAGACACGAGAATAACGAAAAAGTTAGACTGTTAGCCTGACGTGTAGCATGCTAGCAAGATGAATCACTATGGCAACGGATGTGCTCCTGCTTTGATTTCCCAGTTTCATCCTCGATCTTGATTTTGTGAAACAGCCCTGTGGTGTTTTCTGGTTATTAAATAAAAAAAAACAAATATAGAATCTTAAACTAATTCAGAAGTATGTCCAAAGAATCTATAAGAAAGATAAATACATATTCAAGAATAAAAGTTTTGTTGTGTTTGGATGCCAGCAGAATGAGAGGTAAAGTATAAATGATCAAATGTTTTTACTATAAACATAACTTTCCCATTTTGTTGGGATTTTGATTCAATTGGGATGTATAAATCTGAATCTGTGTGCCAGATATCATTCAGATATCTGGCAGATTTAAATAAAATATTATCAATTAACCATGAAGTTTTTTCCTAAAAGGAAATGAGACAAATGATGATGAGCTATGTAAAAGTACTATCAATTTTTAAATTGTAAATGTTCTTACACTGTATTTCTTTTTCTCTTATACTAAAATATCCCATTGACAATAACTTTCATTAGTAGTTCATATTTGTCTTATCTGGCTGAAGATTATGATTTGCATTTTATTCATTTAAAGAAAACCTTTAATTCTCTTTCAATTCTAATGTTTCTATTTATTGAAATTATGTAAACAAATATGTATGTATAGATATTTGGTTCTTTTTAAATTACGTTATTTTATCGAGTCAACAACTTTATTCATAAGTATGTGTACAATAAACAATCTAAATACAAATACTCATATGTTTGAATGTTGTCATGTTATTTTGAAATGCTGAAGGATAAGACTTTATTTGGAAATAAAAAGGGGGGGGGGAAGAAAGGCTTGGAATAGAGTTGGTTTCATAATCTTTAAAAATGAACTGAGTTCAATTCACTGTTTCAGAATAAGAATTAATTGAAATGTGTAGCTTGAATTTAAATTACTTTTTTGTAAAGTGCCTCGCGATATTTGTGAATTTTGCCTATTTGAATAAACATCGTTTTTATCTGTGATATTGCACTTAGGACGGGTTTTTAATTATAAAGAACATAGAAACTAATGCGGTATTTATTATTACTTATTTTTACTTCCTATCCAATCCCTTTCAACAACTCCCCGCCGCTCGCTCGTGACGTGTGCTCGCGTGGGGTGCCAGAAAGTCCCGGAAGTTCGTGCTTTCTCATTTGCAGCAAGGGGCGCGAGGTGATTTGCGCTCTGTTCTGTTTACCTGTGCGTGTCAGGGGAGCGAGAGAAAAACAAGCAAACATGGGAGCCGGAATATAGCGTCACCAAAGCTCGCTTCAGACCAGGTAATTAAATTAAAGTATGCTACTAATCGCATTTTAAATGTGTGCCGGTTTCTTTTGGTGACTTTATGTAACTTTGTTTTTCATTGTTACTTAACTAAATATCCCACCACTGTCACATAGCGTTTGTGTCCGCTTCGTAATTTGTGAATTACGAAATTACTATAACTTGTTATAGTAATTACAAGTTTACATTAACACAAAAGTGTTGTTTTGGATGTTCTGTCAAAATCTGGCAGCTCTTGCTGGGTGACATGCTGAGACTGCAGCCTGCTTTGCTGCAACAGAAACCTTTTACTCATCAGCTTCATATCGTTGTGAGCCCAAACATTTCAAAGCTTGAATTTAAAATATCTCAGAAGAAACACAGCTTGATGACTTCAGAAAATGACATCTCTTTGTTCTTTTTCCTCATCTCTCTCGCATCTTTCCTGTTAAAATCTCTTCCTCATTGTGTTTTCCCTGAGGAGGGGGGTTGATTGTTTGAGCAATACTCATGCAATAAGGTGGGCCAAGCCCCCTGCAGCTCAGCCCACTTGCTGTGGGGGAAATTATGTCAGTTCACATTGAATTTCTTGTAGTTTTTGTCTCATCTTGTTTTTTTCTGCCTTAACAGACTTATTCCTTTAACAAGTAAAATGATAGTTGCATGCGTATGTGTCAACCAGTCAACACAGTCACGCACAGCTCTATATTTAATGCAGCAGTATTTCAACATGCAAAGTGTTTGTGGTTTTCTGCAACTTCATGTCTCAAACCTTGTTCAAACTACAAACGGCAGGTCGAGTATAAATACACCAACCTTCTTGGGAATATGGTGTTATTTTTAGGCTTTTACAGTCTGTCTTGTCTTCACAGAGCACTTCATGCTTAATTAAGGAAGCTGTCTCCCTTTGTAGCTTGTTTGCAACACTGATGTAAAAGAGAATTGTTTTCTGGTCAAAGACGGCTCATTTGCTTGCTGTTCTAGTGTCTCTTTTGATTGCTAAGTAGGCGTCCAGGGAGGCTTGCAAAGAACAAAAGAACATACTAACAATCTATTTTTATTCCAGATTAATCAATTTTAATTCTGAAAAACAGGAAGGAAGTGTCTTTTTTAAGCTATGCCATCAATGAAACGTGCTTTGACATAATCTTCACTTCAAGGAAATATCTCCAGACAATAATCAATAAGAATGCAGTGAATAATTTGGTATTTAGTGGTGCTTTCCCTGAACCTTCTTTCATTTTCTCAGTTGTGTTATTGTAACGGACTGTGTTTCGTCTACAGGGCTGCGGCAGAAATTTAACTGTCAGTTGACTATATTTCAATGGGGAAGTGGTAATTTTGCGTTTGTTACAGGAAATGTCAACCAACTAAGTTTTACATTTTAAGTGTTCATGTGCTGCATTTATGCTACCATATGGAAAATGCAAAGGATTGTAAATGTGGGCAAGATGGCCTCAAACGATTCTTTTCTTGCTATGAATGTTGCTGCTAAGTTTTACAAATAGCATACGGCTGCTCTAGTTCCTTAAGCACCACCGCCTTTAGCTTTGACCCTCTGCGATCTCTCTAATTCTTATCTTTGCCAAGTTTTGTCAGGATTCACTAAAGTGAAGTAAAATTCTCTTGAGAGAGTTTTATTGGTTGTTTTACTCTTCAAGGTGGTGAGAAAAGCTGCACAGGAACTTTGTGGTTAGCAGTGTTGCCCTACTTCAGGGATCTAGGTTTAAAACTGTGCTGTGGCATTTCTGTTTCCGTTTTCTCTGGGTACTCTGACTTCCTCCCACAATCCGCAGACAGGTATTTTGGGTTAACTGGTCAATTTAAACTTGTTTTGCAGGAAAGACGATTCTAACAATCTAAAAATTCTGGATGCACCGATTGGAGATTTCTGGCCAATCTCAGATGGCCAAGTACAAATCTGCCCAAACAGACAAATTTTTTTTTTTTTCAATCTGGAAAAAGAAAGTCCCTTTGAACAGTCCACAGGGGGACTGTGTTAATTTTTTTTTTTTTTTTTTTTTTTAGATAAGATCAGATTCTTATGTGAATATTGCCAATCTCCCAAACTGAAGGAAATCAGTACTGATTTATTGATCTGCCCCTAAAAGAATTTATAAGGAAAAAAAGGGGGGAAATTACATTAAACAGCTCTGGTTTTAATCAATTTACCTGCATCATAATTATTGATGCTGCTTATTTATTTGAAGTTTATTGTTATGAACAATTAATCATTTTGAAAGTTGATCAGTGCTTTTAGAAAAATCTAGTCACTAATTTCTGACTTCCTGTTTCCTCAGGACAATAGAGAAAGCTTGCTGTGTCCAGTTAGACCACCTCATTCTACTGGTCAGGTATGTGGGGTACACCGAAGCTCTCTTTTGGGTCCTTTTGTTTTACTGTACCCTCATAGTCTAATAAAATCTTCATCACCTTTTGTGCAGTTAATTGTCATCTGCACCGCTGTGTTTTTTTTTTTTTTTTAAATGCACTTAAGATTGTTTCTCGTGTGATTATAGTAATGCACTTATCAGACGTATTAACAACAAAACAAATCCATTTTCTGCAAATTCTCAGCTTTAACAGCTCTTCCATATTAATATCTTTCCACTACCTCTTCATTTTAGAATGTATTTTAAAACTCTTTACTTTAATTTTCAGGACCATGAATAGTTTTGCCCTTCCAAATATATATTCCAGTATCTGATTAAAATTTACGTTATAGCCGATAACCAATATTTAACAAGAACCTTCATATTTTATTCCTTTCCCTAACCTTTAGTGGAAAAATGAATACACAGCTGATTCTCTGCTTCAGTTAAACACACCTCATGAACAGCCGTTCCCTTCTTTAACATCGATTATTCACATAATCCCAGTTTCACTTACAGGAGGAACACCGATAATGTTTAGCTAACTCTAAGATTGACTGATACTGATGTTTATGATGGTACATCCCGCCTCAATTGTTACTTTTTTTGTCTTCTTAAAAATATTTCTATTTTCCTGAGCTCTTTGTGAACTTCTTTGTGGTTTCTATTTGTGCTAGAAATACAAGTAAACTTACTAAATATGATGTGACATAGAGGCCCACTTCTTTTAGCCACTGACTACTCTGTTGACTGTGACCCATATTTATCTTGCCACCATCCACTGGGCCACTGGGGGGAGGAGAAAGGAGGTAAAAAAATGTGCTAAGCCTGCTGTTACAAAAATGCAGTAGAGTGACATCTTGCAGTTGCCAAGTCTTTATAACATTTAGGATGCTGCCTATATGCCAACCAGTTTCTTGGGAGCCACACCCATAAACAAACCTTTTGTCCTACGTTCATGAGTTGCTACGTATTGCTAGACCTTCAAGATGAGGCTGACATTGAGTTTTTCAACCAAAGACACTGTAGTTGGTTTTAGATTTAAAAAAGGAATGTATTTTTGGAAAAGCTCCTTATTTCCATTGTTTAAGTACGTCATGTTAAAAAGTCAGACAGTAGCAACACAGTTGGCATCAACTTCTTTTTCACTATTTATAAAATCCATCCATCCATTTTCTGTTCACCCTTATCCCTAGTGGGGTCGGGAGTTGCTGGTGCCGACCGTTCCAGGCGAGAGGCGGAGTACACCCTGGACAGGTCACCAGCCTGTCGCAGTATTTATAAAATGTATATCCGTATTATTCCTTGTGATGGCCTGATGAACGTTGAAGCAGATGTAAATAATACATTTTACTAGAGAATCTGGTCCTGTATCGACATCAGAGTTTGTATCTCTTCACAGTTGGCAGTTAAAATACTCCCCCACGGTCCTGCTGAGTGAAAACTTGTGACTCAATTTACTTCACTTTAAAAAATGTCACATGGTCAAACTTTCAGCTGACCACTCTGAGTCTTGTTCACATCTTTTCCCTGATCACTAATAGATCTGATTGTGACATTTTGACCTAACCAGATACTGATCAGTGCCATGCAGGCTAAAAATTGTCTGATTCTAGTCACTGCGTAAGTTACTGGTGCACCTATAATTGGTGAGATGGGATATAAAGGAGATGTACTGACACTAACACTATTGTGTTAATTTGTGTAGAAATCAGGAATCATTTGTATTCAGCTACTTGTTTTCTGGAAAACAGCATAGATTGGGAAGAGAAAGCAATGCTGCAGCTGTTTATGGAAGGTCATCTCAACTGAAAGCTTTTAACTTAATGCAGAAGAAAAGCCTGTATCATTTTACCGTCCTGTAACTCAGACGACATCTTTAGGAGGATTAAAATTGTATAAATTTTATCTATGCTGCTTAATTATTGTGCCTCCAGTGTTCTGGAACTGTGAATCTTATTGGGTGACCTCTGCAGGAAATGATCTGTGATTAAATCCAACAACTAGATCCAGCTACATCTTATTTCAGTGATTAAAACAATTGTATTTAGGATACTGTCCCAACACTGGTTAAATTGGAAAAGGGTTATTTTTTTAAATGAACTTTATTATTATTACTTTTTTTTCTCAAGATTTGTTTGCTACAAATTTGTTTTTTGGGATCACAATGGTTATCACTGATAAACATATGCTTTCGTGTTTTCTAAAAAAGTGTAAAGTAGATACAATTTGAGAACACAGAACTAAATAAACCAGTATGTTGTGTGAAAAGGTTTTTGCTCACAGTACCTTCTGTTTTTAGATAAACACATTTTAGCGTCAGACAAAGCTTATCTGAGTAAATACAAAATGTGGTTTCAAATAAGTTTCCTATTTCAAAGAAAAAAGTAATTAAAAACAATTTAGCTCTGTTTCTCACCTCAAAATTTTGAATTTGTTTAAACTTTTCACAAGCTGCAAAAAAACCTAGTCAATGCTAAACCTGTAAATTCAAGGAACCACTCAAATGTAACCCAACTGATGACTGAAGTAGGTGAAAGCTTCTGAAAAAGTCATCATGGCTTGATGGAAAGAAACTGAAGAACAGATGAGAAACAGTCATTGCCGTTTAGCAGTCTGGAAAGGATGACAAGGGACTCCAGTGAGCAACCGTTGGCTGTTATTCACATGAAAACCTGAAACTCTTTGTGAAACCTCCCAGGTGTGACTGGCCTACTAAAACCGCTCCAAAAGGGCATCAGTGACTAATTCTGGAGGCCTTGAAGGAACATAAATGATAATTTAAAGCTAATTTAGACTGTTAAGTCAGTTGTTGGATGAATTCTAGTGACAGAAAATCTCTAGTCGTAATTGATTCACTTCTTTCCTGTCCACATGTCCTCCAGGTTTTCTTCTGAAATCTTGTATTTTCACTGCTGCTGCCAACAGTGTTAGTTTTTTGCATTGAAATGATCGCTTGTACCTCTACTGATATTACTGTGCTGCAGCAACAAATGGTTTCATTTGTCTTAACAGACTCGCACCAGTTTGACATGTTTATGTCCTTTGAAGTTGCACAGTGTTTACAGGGTTAAAATCCCTGCTGGCCTCAGTTGCCTCAGTTAAAGTCAGAGTTTGTGGTTAATGATGAAGAAAAAGAGCAAAAACAACCGCCATGTGTGAGTCCCAAGGCTAAAACCACTTCTAAACAATGGAACACCCTGTTAGCATTTTCCCCCCAAAAAAAACATCTTGATGAGGCCAAAGAAAAGGAAATGTAGGTATTGGAGTCGACGTAAATGTGATTAAAATGCAGCATCATAATCATACATAGAAAAATCTTCCACTGGGGCTGAATGAAATCAATTCTGCAGAGAAGTGTGGACCAAAACTCTTCCACCGTTATTTTAAACACTTAGATGCAGCTGGAGTTGACAGTAGCACATTGGGTTACTAGGTTTATAGGGAAGTTACTTTTTTGCATAGGGCTAGGTTGCTTTGACATTGTCATTTGTTTTTGAACAAACTAATTATAAAGCAAAAACAGGAGACATTTGTAAGGAAGCACTGGTAATTATGTTTTACTGGACTTTATAATTCTTCTGAAACTTTGAGGCCTGCTTTCTCACTAATCTTGTTTGCAGAGTACCAACATCAATGGCCTTATCTTCCTCATGTCTTTGTTAGTTTTTGTTTGTGTTTGTTATAATTATAAAGCCTGTATGATAGTTATTCTTGGTTTTGTTGTGGCCAGTCACATTTATTAACATCTTCTATCATTTCACTCTACAAACACAAAAACCATCAAGCTATTACTCAATTTTCTGAATTGAGTAATAGCTTTGTCTCATGAAGGGAAATGATCTTCAAACCAAGCTACTTTATCAAAGAACCTGAAAAAAATTGCTTTGTTTGTGTTTTATCAACTCAAATCAATAATCAGTGAAAATCAGAATTGGTGGATCAGACCTCCAAAGAATAATGGAAATCTGTATCAGCCAGAAATAGCCTTATATATATGTGTATGTTTAAAAATAATTATGAACATTTTCACACCCCTGTTAATAAAAATAAAACTGAAACAAGTTTAGGCCTGACACATGAAATTTTTTTATGTAACTAACACTGATTCTGACACGTCCTCAAGCTGTATGTGAGAATGACACATAAGACGTAGGCAGGTTGTTCATTTCCAAAGTGGTCATAAATAAAAGACACATGACCAGCCAGAGAAACAGCAGAGGGGAAGTTTTTATGTGACTCAGACGACCAGGTTGCTTCAAGCCATCAGCGTTTGAACGTTTGGACTATAATTAAGGGACCATGTGGCGGGAATTTCCCATTACACAGCAGGTAGAAAATCCTAATGACTGGATCACCTTTATGGGTGCAAACAACAAAGAGTTGGACTTTGCTACCCCTCTGATTACTTACAGTAAACGTTTTCTCACAGATTTTTTTTTCTTTCCTTGTGGCAGGGGATAATTTCATAATATTACTTCCTTTCACAGTTCAGCTTAAACTCCAGCGACTGAACAGATCTCAATCTCCCGATCCCAGCCATGGCAAACAAGGAACCTGTGAATCCTTCTCATGCCACGTTTGACCTCTTTGTCCAAGCCAAGACTTGTCAGGAAGTAAAGAAGCACTTCACAGAGCTCTGCAGACAACTGCAACTTGATCCTAAGGACTACAGTAACTTCTACACAAAGCTGAAGGAAAGACTGAACTACTGGAAGGCCAAAGCTGTGTGGACCAAGTTAGACAAAAGAGCCTCTCAAGAAGTTTATGAGCAAGGAAAAGCCTGCGCCCAGAACAAGGTGCAGTACTGTCTTCGTCTTTCCATTACGAGTTTAGGAGCTGATTTTTACAGCAACATTAGTATCTGCAGTGTTTAGTGTTTTCTTCCTCATGTTTTAAGGAAGCTGTAAATCAGGTTTAGCTTGATACTGATATCTGCCATGTCCATTTATCTGCTGCTGAACAAATAAATGCAGATAATATTTTTACTATCTTTGACAGTAAAAATATTATAAAAGGTTTTCCATGCTTTCCTTCAGAACAGTCATTGACACAATGGCATTGTACCTCAACTTTGTACAATAACTTTTAAGGTTTGAACAGAGTTAAACTCCCCATTTGTTTATTAAACTCCCCAATATGATTCCCCATATTGGGGATAAAGCCACAGAGACTAAGTATATATAAATCAGTCTAATAAGCAGTAAAAAAAATTAGCTTGAATGATGAATTATTTTCTTTAAATAAACAATTTCTTTCACAAATGTAAAGAAACTGAGAGGTTATATTTTCAATTAAGATTCACTGATCACCAATAGAGAAATTACACTTTAAGGATTAAAAGACAAAAATAAGATTTATGTTAATTAAGAAAAATATTTTAATTTTTTTATATTTTTAATCATACATGCATATTAATGAAATACTAAAGTAAAAAGAGAAATTTAAAGAAAGATAAAAACACATTGTTTTAATGTCATTTAACAGATTAGTTGTTAGAGGATGATGGGGAAGTTATGAACGAGAAGTTGAGCATTTAAAATGTTTAATATGTAATTTTTTTAAAGAGTTACTGATCCCTTATCACTGTAAAGGCGGAGGCTTATTTGTATCAGCAGAGACAATAAAGAAGAAAAACAGCATTAGTCTTTGTGGAGAATACAAAAACAGAATAAAAACAAAGTTATTTTCCAACTCTTACCTGTTAACCTGGAACTAGGTCAGATATGACTGATTTTATTTTGAAGAATGTTGACCTGGAAACACAGCTGAGATATAGATTCATACTCTTAACTTTTTCTTTTTCTTATTAAAACCCAATCTGGAGAAGGTGATTTGAACTGCCTCATTCCCACTTTGGAAAAGATTTATATGGTTCTGTTTTCTGTCTGAGTCTAAGAACTCCAACACTGAAACATTAATCAACAGTCTGATGTGTAACGACTGTGAAATGAAATGTTTCAGTTGTTGACTTTGTATTCTTGTGTTTTTCTGATATGAAGCACTTTGAAATGCCTTGCTGCTGAAAGGTGCTACACAAATAAAATTTGATTTTATTTGGACAACACACTGATAGGCAGAACGCAGTGGGAGGAGTCTTCATAAGGTCGAATAACACCATAAATAATAATAAACCATCTTTTTAGACTCAGGAAACCAAAATCTTAGATAATATGCTAACATTTAATAACTGAAAGTTTTGTAACACTGAATTTCAAATGTATAATTATTCTAATAAATAAGCAAACCTAACTTTTCAAAATTTAACATGTTAATGTTTAAAGTTAGGATTCACTAACATCACATTGCATCTAGAGGACTTTTAGATATCTTCAGACATGCCAGGGTAAAAGGTTAACTGTACGAAAGCTCCAAGTTCAGTGAGGACATTTTTAAAATGAGGTGAAAGGTCAAATAGACCTGCATGTTCACTACAAAATCTGTTTTCCCCAATTCCTTTTTGTGTTGTCACTTTCTGTTTCTGAATGTTTTGTTTGTTTGTTTGTTTGTTTGTTTTTTCTGTTCTTTCAGTGTCTGGTGTTGGGTGCAGGACCATGTGGGCTTAGGACGGCCATCGAACTGTCCCTGCTGGGAGCTCAGGTGGTGCTGCTGGAGAAGAGGGAGGAGTTCACCAGGAACAACGTTCTCCACCTGTGGCCCTTCACCATATGTGACCTCCGAGAGCTCGGAGCCAAAAAGTTCTATGGCAAATTCTGTGCTGGTTCTCTGGATCACATCAGTAAGAAACTTTGACAGAATTATGAATATGATAGAACTGAAAATTTGTTTTCAAGTCACACTGCAAAATCACAAAGTCTTACTAAGTATTTTTGTCTAGTTTCGAGTGCAACTATCTTGGTTGCACTATTAGTTTCCGGAAGATATAGGAGCTTCTTTCAAGTAAATAATTTCTTAATATTGATATAAATGTACTTGCACAACAATCAGATTATTTTACTTCTAACAAGGTAAAAATATCTTGATAAAAAAGGAAATAGCAATGTTAAGCTTCTATATCTTGGTGAAAGGCTACTTGTGAGTTAGTTTTGTCTTATTTCAAGTGTACTAAGATATTTGCATTGGAAACTACTCCAAAAAGGCTTGGTAATATTTTGTGTTTTTGCAGTGCACTCATGCAAACTTCTAGTTAAACGTGAACTTTTTTGTTTTATTTTCAGGCATCCGTCAGCTGCAGCTGATCCTGCTGAAAGTGTGTCTCATCCTTGGGGTGGAGGTCCATACCGGAGTGGAGTACAAGGGTCTTATTGAGCCCTCTGTTGAAAAAGGTATCTCATTCAGCAGCTTTAAGTATGTAACAGTGATGTGTTTACTAAAGATCAAAGACAGAAGATTTTGTTGAAGTAAATACAGCTCATATCTGATGTTTCTGTGTAGGTTGGATGGCCAAACTACAGCCTCCATCTCATCCAGCTGCAGCCTTCCAGTTTGATGTTTTCATCTCTGCAGGGGGAGGCAGGTTCGTCCCTGAGGGTACGGAAAAAAAAATAGTCATCACTTTATTTCACATTGTTCTCGTTTAAACAGGACACTTTCTTTGTTAATGACTATGACCTTGAAACACAAAAGTGCACTAGTATTATTTTTTTAAATAAGTAAATTTACATAGATCCTTTTTTTCTTTCTTTTTTTTCCTGTCTGTCAGGTTTTAAGCACAAGGAGCTGAGAGGAAAACTGGCTATTGGCATCACAGCCAATTTTGTCAACGGGAACACGGCTGCTGAGGCCCAAGTACCAGAGATCAGCGGGGTGGCTCGGATATACAACCAGAAGTTCTTCCAAGAGCTGCTCAATGAGACAGGTATCATTCTCAGATAGCACGTTTTCAATTTGTGGCATAAGTATTTAATTTTGACATTTCAAGGTGTCATTATGTTCTGACGAGACAAGTAATTTGAAAAAGTCAACCTCCTCTGATTCCTCTCTGTGGTCCTAGTGCCATCTGCAGAAATGCATCCATCTAAAACAACCAATCAGAGCCAGGAAGGATGTCTTAGCACTGTCAATCACCGCGTGTACACACCGCTCGCACCCTGCGTACAACTTTAAGATTGCTGGATATCTGCAGCTATGCTAATGGCAGAGAAACAACTTAATGTTGCCTTAAAACTTTCTATCCGCCGTCATTGGTGGTCATGGTAACAAACCTGCACATTTATGGCTGACTCTCTCTTGGAGGGAGGAACTGCAGCATAGCAGAAAGCAATGGAGAGGGTGTGAGCAGCGCATACACGAGCTGAATAGTGCTAAAGCCCTCCTCTTGGCTTCGATTTGTTGTTTTTTTTCATAGATAGTGACAACTTTAACGTGTCTGTAAAAAAAAAAAACATAAAATGTACCTACTATAGCTTTAATAGTGTATTTTTGTAGTCTACTTGTTCAGCTAGTAATATCTGCTGAATTATGTTTTTCCTGTTAGAATATAAAACTTTTTAAATTACGTCAACTATTCAAAACCCGACCAAAACAAAAAGTCTGTGTTTTATAACTTTCTGGCCACATGGTAGGTATAATAAAGAATTATTTGCAATCAATGCTCTGTGTAAATAGAGATTAGGAGATTTGCTAATCCTCCTTTTTTCAGGGTCTTGTATTGAACTTTAATCTTTCAGTGCATCCTGCTATTTGCTCTCCTGTCTAGAATTGGTTTAACAAGCACAAAAGTGTAAATAAACCAGCCGCTGCAATTGGAAAACTATAAATCTTTCTGATTTGTTATGTCTTCACTGGCATTTTGTTCCTCTAAACCCGCTTTTCTCCCTCCTCATTCTTCTATTCCAGATATTGATTTAGAGAATATTGTGTACTACAAAGACGACACCCACTACTTTGTCATGACAGCCAAGAAGAAGAGCTTGCTGAAGAGGGGAGTCATTAAACAGGTGAGAACAACACATCCATTACCAAGAAAAAAGTGTGTCTTCTTGGCTGCAGCTCTGGCCTAGAAAGAAAACATTCGAATCAGATAAACACAAGAGCTGTGCTTGGGATTCTGAGTGAAGCTGCTAATCAGATCTTCCTTCCTGCAGAACGCTCGAGGCTAATAAAGTAAACAAAGTAGAAAGAATGTCATTGTTCATGCCATGAAACATTAGATACAATCTTTCACTTTCTGTCATCAGGACTACAGCAAAGCAGATCAGCTGCTGGCACCTGCAAACATAGATCACGTGGCGTTGTGTCTTTATGCTCACGATGCGGCATACTTCTCCACTGGAGGCAAGCTGCCAGACCTGCAGTTTGCTTTGAATCCGGGCAATCAACCTGACGTGGCCATGTTTGACTTCACCTGCATGCACCGCGCCGAGCACGCCTCGCTGGTCCGAGAAAGGAGGGGCAAGAAGCTCCTAATAGCTCTGGTTGGAGACTGTCTGGTGGAGGTAAAGAGTCGTTCGTCTTGTTTCATTGAGAACCAGTCTGATAACATAAATGTAGGGTGGCTGCATTGTTAGTCGGTGAGCCTATGAATCTGTTTATTTTTAGAGACTCAAATGACAAAAGAAATGGCATTAAGCTTTAGTTTTGCAGAGTCCCACTGAAAACTTCTGAATTAGTTTCAGAAGTTTGGGCTCTAATTTACAGCTAATTGTTATACAATAACACAGCTGTTTACTGTAATTAAAATGTGTGATTAGATGGGTTTAAAAAATATTTTTCATTTATAATGCCGAGCATAAAAAAACATTTTGAGTTATATGGATTTGTGATTAATGTTCTTATAGTTGCAATGATGATTTGCTCTTTCTGTGTGCAAATTAGATTTCATTCACTACTAACTACCAAAACCATTGCCACAATAAGAAAAAGTATAATTTAGTTTCAGTTCTAGAGGCAGCTTTTTCTGTGAAAGATATGGAATATTTAATATAATAGAAGGTCCTACTTGTGTATTCTTATCCTAAAGTCTCTTATTTATTTTTCACTCTCTTCACTCTGCAGCCGTTTTGGCCTTTGGGAACAGGCATCGCCCGAGGGTTCTTGGCTTCGTTTGACACAGCGTGGACGGTGAGGAGCTGGGGGATGGGGGTCCAACACATGACCGTCATTGCTGAGAGGTAGGTGAATCTGATAAGAGCCAAAAACTGCAAGAGATTTACACATTTAAACTACTTATCAACATAGGTGTATGTCTTCATGCTGCTTTTCTACCCCTGCAATTAACAATTTAGTTAAGAAATCTGTGTTGAGATTAATGACAATGATACCAATAACACTTCCTTAAGTGACTGGGGTCCGAAAGAAGCATATTACAAATGGGAATGTATTTCAAGAGCAGTATTTGTGTTTATAGGAGAATGATTGCTGTGTCATGTAGTCACAGTTGTATAGTAAACTAAAAAATATGTTATAGTTCTTATTGTTACTTTATAGTACCACAAAATATTGTGATAAAACTTTTAAATCCATATATCCCAGCAACAATGTTCTCAATGCAACATAATACTGAAAAGTTGTAAGATGATTAAGACAATGTTGTTATTGTGCAGAATGTGTAACATCTATTAAAAAGAAATTAAATTCAGTTCAGTTTATGTATATATACTTGAATCA
Organism: Poeciliopsis turrubarensis; assembly: GCA_010277015.1. NCBI lineage: Eukaryota > Metazoa > Chordata > Actinopteri > Cyprinodontiformes > Poeciliidae > Poeciliopsis > Poeciliopsis turrubarensis. The sequence continues at coordinate 91,312 of VMRN01000079.1, read as the reverse complement.
AATACAAAGCCAATGTAAGTATTGTAATTTTGATGTTTTTGCTGTGACTTAAATTATTCTGCTTTAATTTCTTTAAAAATAATCCAGAGAAAGTATGTACCAGCTGCTCTCCCAGACCACACCCGAGAACACCAGCAAGAAGTACTCTCTGTACAGCATTGACCCGAAAACCCGCTACCAGAGACTCAACCTGTCCGCCATTCACACTCGCCAGGTTAGCATGCTCATCTGTTGTTTGCTCGACTGAGGTCAGAGTCTCTCCAGCAATCAGGACATAATCTAGAAAGATTACTGTTGAAAGATAATCTTAGAGGCAGCAGTACTTTTGCATTAAGTCGCTCAACATGAACAAAATGCATTTAATTAGTGAAAATTTGACGTGTTTTGAAGCAGTTTGGAAACTTTTGCATTACTTAAAATATAATTTCTGGCTTATTCCACCACTTTATTCAGGTGCAGCACCTATATGATGAGAAAAGCCATTCATTAACCTTAAAGCTGAAGGTAAACCGGGCTCACATGCGTCAAGGTAAGTTTCTACAAATTTCATCACAATGACACCAGTTAGTAATTCCTCTTTAAATAAGTGGAGCCATTTTTTTTTTTTGTAGATAACAAATGTCATGTTTACTAATCTACTGGCACTGATTGCAATGTTTGCTTCCTCAGATTCAATGAGTGGTTTTAACGAGTTGTTGAAATGGTGCCAGAACAATACCAGAGGGTACGACAATGTGAACATTAAGGATTTCAGCCAGTCCTGGAAGTCCGGCTTTGCGCTGTGCGCTCTTATCCACCACTTCAGACCTCATCTGATGTGAGTTGCAATCTTTATGGAAGTGATTGGGTTGTTATAATCCAAGCATGGCCATTCCTCCACCAGATTCTCTGATAATCAGTCCAAGATATCAGTAGCTCAGTATCTAAAATGCAAAGATAGTCTGAATTAAGTCATGAAAAGTAATTTCTGCTAAAAAAAAATGTGTAATAATATCTAAATGTCATCTGTGAAAATGTAAGATCATAGGTTTTAAGTGGATGGATCTTCCTTTAATTCTAATTTCCTAAGTATAAAATGTTTATTTACCAAAAAATATTTTATTGTTTTGACTGTCCAAACATCTGATGATGTAAATGTTTGAATGATCTTTCTCTCTTTTGCCCAAAGTGACATTTCCTCCCTGGATGAGGCGAACAGAGTTCACAACAATGAGCTGGCGTTCAGCGTGATCCATAAGGAGCTGGGAATCCCTCCAGTCATGTCTCCCAGTAGTCAGATCGACAAGCTGTCCATGGTTCTCTACCTCACCCAAATCAAAGATGCCATCACTTTGCCACCAAACGGTAAATAATTTAACTCAGGTGTTTTTATGTTCTAGAAATTAAAATCTGAAAATTATCTCAATTTCAACTTAGACCATTTTTATAAATTAGAAAATTATTATCCCGGTTTCCATCCAGTGACAAAATTGTAATGAAATTTTAAAATGTTGTGATGTGTGAGTTAGGTGTATTTCAGTTTGATGGTTTGAAGCAAATCAATCAGGCTGCATAATTTCTGCAGACGTTGACACTAAGCCTGGTTGTAAATTCCAATGTAATGATTCTTAAAACTCCACAAACCTGTCCATATTACTTTTACTTTTACAGACAATATTTTCTCTATTGTCTGTTCAGTGAGAGTTGAAATAAATTTGAAAATTTAATTAAATGCAGTTACTGCATGCATTTTAGTGAATTACACTTCTTTTTGAGACTTGTGTCTTAACGAAGCATATTACAAATTAATATGTTTTCAGTTTGTGGGGCTAAAACAGAAGTATTAAATAGTTCTTATTGTCACCTTTATCATTATCACAATCGTACCACAAAATATCATGACATGTAATCGGTAATCTTTGTGAAGGCCCTAAATGTTCCTCTTCATGTAAAGGCCGTAAAACTATTTTTCATTCGCTGTGAGACGATGAGTCAACCCGAATTATTGAAATAAATTAACTTATTCAGATTTATTGAGGTGCAGCTGTGCTTCTGAAGATGGTTGCTTAGACACCACGTTGCATTTGCATCACCTTTATAAGAGTTAGGTGTTTTTCATACAAGATGCATTCAGTGGCACTGTCTCTTTAAGACCAGGGTACCCATAATTCACTGGGCTTAAGTGGCTTGTGCCGTGCTCAGAGCCAGCCTGTACTGGTTGTGTTGCTCTCCTCCACTGAGCCAGCCCAGCAGCAGGCAGAGTGAGGGAGCGAGCGGTGGACTTTTCGGGCTCCGGTGGGGGGGCAGCCTCTCTTCCAGGGCAGATATTCCCTCCACTGTCAGCAGCAGAGGTATTTTCACACCAGGATGGTAATGCAGCATAGACTCAATCGACTAGTGGCGGTGAATGAGCTGGAGTGGGCGTGATAGACGCTCTCGTCTGCTTTGCTGCTCTGCTCGGGATCGGCTGAGCGATGCGCAGGCAGGAGGGAGCAATTGGTCTCCAGTAACCTCATCTGAATGTGAGGAGAGGGGCAGCATTGGTGACACTGGGGATGAAGAGTTTCGGTTTGGTTTGACAAGTTGAAATCTGCTGCTGCTGCTGTGATGGCACAGAAATTAGAAGCAATAATCAAATAGGATGCAGCTTACCTTTCTAAAGCTTTAAAAGAGAAAATACGGCATCAGAATTTATCAAGTGAAATTGTAAATGGGGAAATGGTGAGTATTCAGGTGAAATCTGCATCAATTTGTTTCTTCTTTTCTTTCTGACATCTCTTTCCTTTTCTGTTGCCGACAGAACCTGCAGGGCCCGTGCCACCGATCAAGTCTCTGAGTCTCTCTAGGACACAGTCAGCTGTCTTTTTCCTGAGCAAGCTGAAGCACCTCTCACTGCAAAAACAAAAGGTAAGCCCACTGAGTTGGGGATTACACAGCCTGCAGAAATATCTGATCAGGATGTTTTCAGACACTCTTACTTGCTGGTCTGAAGAAACCGATGTGTGGTCTCCTTGTTTGGTTTATATTTTGTCATTTTTAAAGTTCATAATACTGCTTTTTGAGGTCCTTGGATATGATTCTCTGTTTTTTTTTTGCAGGAAAGACAGGCGACTCTGAAACGAGGTGCACAAGCTGAGAAAATCATGGAAAATGAGAAAACTGTGAGTTTTATTTGGTTCTTCACTTTAACTTTCAATGTTTAGTAAAGCCAAAATAAACTACTTTTACTGTATTTCCTTGCTTTTATTTACTGATAATTCCGTTTGACCTTCCTTAGGCATCAGTGCTACCTGTGTCTCCTGAAGTGAATCCAGTTCCTCCCGCTGCAGCCGCCGCCTCTCCACCACCGGAACCAGAGCCAGATGAGACTCTGACGACCAACAACGAGCAGTGCTACTTCTGTGGGAAAATGGTGTACGCGGTGGAGCGCATCAGTGCTGAGGGGAGGTTCTTCCATCGGAGCTGCTTCACCTGCCACAGCTGTGGCATCACTCTCAGATTAGGAGGCTACGTCTTCGACAAGAATAGTGGTGAGTTAAGCATTGTTTGTATCTGAAATGGCTTCAATCCAAAGTACTTTAGATTTATTTCATATGTCAAATAAATAAGTCGGATCTCTTTTGTAAATCTCATGAAGGCGAGTCCATATGAAGTGTTTATGCAGATAGAAAAGCAACCTGTACTCATACTTGCAGCTTCATGTCCCCACCCTCCACTCAAAGTGCAGGTTTGCTTATGCACTTTAGTAGATTTTTTTAAACTATGATTACGATTAAAGGCAGTGAACACATCCATATCCTGCAGAGTCGTTGAATGCAGGATTGAGTGGTGATTAAACATTTTCTACTTGCACTTAAAAGCCAGAGATGAAAGATGCAAAGAGCTGTCTGCTCTAGTTTGTCAGAGCAGATGGAGGTGGAAAGTGGATGGGTAATTGTTTCTTTGCATGTGTTTAAACATAAAATTTTTCTCAGTTCTGCCAGTCTTTAAAGTCTCTCGAAATCTCCACCAGGATCACTCCTAGGAGAGCTTACTTTTTAATGATTTGTAGCAAATGCCTAGTGGACAGAGTTAGTTTAGCATTCCTTACCAATTTTTTCATTAATTTTGCAGTGAATTACTTTGAATTTTTAAAATAAAGAGGTATAAGAAGAAACCTTTTATTTCTGTGTATTGCAGAGATGCAATACACAGAAATGTGGTTTCAGTCTGTTTTGTCACTGTGAGGTTTTTTCACACATCCTTTCACAGTAATGCTATTGCTAGGAAAAATGCCTCTGCAAGACAAAAACACTGGATTTTTCAGGGGTTTCTGAACCTCAATAACAGCAAAAAATGATCCCGTTGAAAAGACTTTTGCTTTTATTTCAACAGAGCACTTTATTATTGTGTCCTTGTCAAACTGTGATGTTGATATTGTGATAGCTGAAAATTTTAAGTGGAGTTATCTGACACTTTATACGTGGGTCAGTATTAATCTAAGCCTCATTTGGTTGAGAAATGCTTGATTTTGAAAACCTCCATGTGTTCAGGGTTTCCACCTGCTTGATTTGTGATTTATAAAAGCCCAGAGAGGATCCCATCTTTGTGAGTTTGTACAGAATGTTTTATTTAAGAGGCTTTTGACTGCCTGACAGGTAGATTTCCATTTAAAATGCTGTCTAAAAAAATTTCCAGCCTCCTTCGGTCTCACAGCAACCAGTACAGCTGAACATTGGCACAATATTTCTTTTATGAGGCAGAGACTTGCATATTAAAAACAGCAGCGTGCCATCAGTCATGATGGTGAGCCCACTGTGACCCGGGCAATTTTGGAATATGACTTTTAAAGCCCGGAGGTGGGCAGAGTACCTGAATATGTTGTAGCACTACTTCAACATATTTTCACTCAAGTAAATGTAAAAAAAAAATATGTGGTAAAAAGTCTACTCATGTACTGAGTAAGTGATCAAATTATAAATCATTTAATATTTAAAAATTATCTAATCATGTGGACCTAAATATAAAGTTAAGTGGAAATTTTGGTTTTTCAGGAACAAAAATTCATATTAATTGTTTTAACTAAAAACAAAAAAAAAAATCAGGCAAAATAATTTTTTTACAAATCAATTATTTTCAATATAAAGTTTATGAAACTTGGACAAAAACTGCAGGAGCGTGGGAAATTTTTTTATTGAGACAAGTTTATTCTTCACTAAGTGGGCAAAGAAAACAGACATTTGAATCAAGTCAGAGTGGCAGTACTTCATAATAAAATCACTGAAGTAAAAAGTACAGCGTAGCAAAAACACTCCGAAAAGTACATTATTTTAAAAAAGTGAGTCTGGTTCATGTGATTGAGTTAATGTAATTGGTTACTAAACATCTTTACCTCTTCTCTTCCCACAGGGAGATTTTACTGCGAGATGCACTCTGAAGAATTGTTGCTTACCAATGGTGTTGAAGCATCCTGTGAGGTGGGTCACTCACCAAACAGATGGGAGGGATTCTCTCGGTTTATTGTTGGTGTAGTGGTCTGTATATTTCACTTATAACTTTGCTTATTTAGGACATCAACGAAGATGAAGAGAATGCTCTTTCCAGTGAGAGCTGTACGCCGTCTCCATCAGATGATGAGTATTTCAAACCAGATGGTGTCTCCTCTACTGTCACACATTCAGATGACCAAGAAGAACCGGATCAGATTATTCATCAGTCCAAAGGAGACTCCCAAGAACCACAGAACATGAGCACTTTTCCAGATCCTGCATCTAAACCTGAGATATTGGAGCCCACTCAAGATGAGCTGGCGCCTTTTCCCGTTCCAAAGCCACGCCTGTCCCGTCAGACCACCCCCACATGCGAGCCCTCGCCTCCAGTGGCGAAACCTCGCAAAGTCATCTTGACTCCGCAGGCACCTTTTGTTGAAGCGGCTCCAGAGGAGACTTCTAAAGCAGGACCAGAGTTCTCCCTCAAACCACTGCGAAAGCTTCAGCTGTCCATCGAGGAGAGGAACGAGCTGGGGAATCTGCAGAGCTTCAGCGCAGACTCGGACTCCGAAACCCAAGGCGGGTCGTCCTCCTGCTCGTCTTCCTCCGCAAACGCAGGTGGGCCTCCTAAGCAAGAGGGCCAGGATGGACAAGAAGAAGAGGGCTACTGGAGCGGGAGCACAGCTAGTCTCATCCGTGAGAAGAAGAACCGTCACTGTTTTAAGAGAAAAGAGATGCCGAGCGGGCAGAACCGAGTCCGGTCCAAGTTTTCCCCCTGGAATTTGTCTTCGCCGAGGATCAGCAGAGACTGTCGACTCACCGTCCATCCAGGCAGAGTCGGTATGTGGATCTCTGATCTTCTGTTTCGGGGGGAAAACATACTTTACTCAATATTCAGTGAGAACATTGCTTTTGAAATCTTTTAATCCTTGTGGCTCCTTTGACATACTTGGCAAAGCTCAAACATTCTGCTGAATTCTTCCAAAACTTTGTACTTTGACAGCTTATTTCTTCTTTATATGTCAACCTAGAAACTTAATTCAACTTTTGAATAGGTCACAACATGGCAAGCTATTTTCAATTGATTAAACTTTTTGATATCCCTTATAGTTATTTTTCTAAAATTACAAGTTAAATTTTTTGGCCATTTTAATTTTTACAATGTAATACAACTGATTCTTCAGATGCCACAGTGCAAAAATTAGCACTTTCTCAATTTTTGTTTATTCACAAACAAAATGGTGCTGTCTGAACATATTTATTTACATATTTGTCTCTTCAGCTTTGTCTCTCTTCAGCATCTTCCACTCTGTTCTTTCAGCAAACTAGCATTTTTACAGCTGTTTAGCCAGAAACAGCATTTTTTTTCTAATTTATAAAAATCTTTATTCCTCTCTTTAAACAGAGACGACCTTCCATCACGTTCATAGCACATCAGAGGACGGTGTTGATGATGATGACGACGACGACGACGATGATGAGGACTATGATATGTTTGATGAACAGGAAGACTTATTTGGCATGAAGGTAAAAGTGTGAAGATTTTGTATTTATAATAGGAAATGCACTTAATGATACTCATGTGTTGAATGTTATCTCTGTCCCTGCAGGAGGAGCCATCTGACCCAGTTCAGGCAAAAAAGTTTGAGTTGAAGAGGATGAAGACACTGCAGAGGCGAGCCAAGATGAGTGTAATGGATCGCTTCTGCAAAGCTCAGGTTAGAACGAAAGTCAAATATCAACGTATCTGTTGACTTAATGTACTTAGACCTGGTGTCTAAGTACATTAGACATGCATCCTGGGTAATCTGAGCAACTCTTCTCAACATTTTGCAGAACTAGCTGGTTTTTGTGTCAATTTCGTTTCATCAACTTGTTCTTTATTTCATGGAAGATCGTAGGAACTTTCCTTCAAAATCTAGAATGTGCAGGACATTTTAGGTTCATTTAAAATATCTTCCAATTCAAAAAATAAAAATTGTTTCGGTTTGTTACTAATATGTTTCAATACTTATTTGTGTTTTTTTTTTTTTTTTTTAAATTAGCTTTAATTATTTACTGAAGTGACCGGCTGGTTAACAACTAAAAGCCCTTTCTACGCTGGTATTACTATGTGTTAATGTTTGCATAAAGTGTGTTTGTTTTTTGTTTTCTCTAACCTCATTGAACCTGAAAAAACATTAAACATGTGGTCTACTAATGTAAAATGAAATATGACTTATTTTCCAGTCAATCCAGCGTCGACTGGAGGAGATTGAAGTTTCCTACAAGGACCTGGAAGAGAAAGGTGTAAAGCTGGAGAGAAGCCTGCGTAAACAACCCAGTAAGTCTTTTATTTGTTTTTTGAACTAATACTTATTGCAGTTTGTTGTTGTGTAGTTTTTATTTGTTGAATTTCTGCTTCAATGCAAAGTCCTCAATCAATTCTCTTCTTGTCTATTTTATGACTATTATATACCCGTTACATTTATTATACAACATGACCTTTAGACAGAATCAATATTATATTTTGATAAATGCTTTTTGTATTTTGTAAATGTTATTTGTTTTTGCTTTGCAAGTTTGATTTTCCCAATAAAATTCCATAAATGTCTGATTCACCTGGTACTATTGTAAGGGGAAATTAGTTTTTTTCTTCAACCCTAGTGCTAAAATCCATTTGGTTGTTCATTGCAGTTTAATTTCCCTTTGGAATCAGGAAAGTATTTTTGAATTTAAATTTGATTGAGTGTCTGTCCATTCATTCCTAAGGTTGTTAACATGCAACTAAACCCACATTAAAGTCAGTTGTGAACACAGTCACAGTTTCTGACATTGAAATAAAAAAGCAGCTTTACTCCATTTGCATATTTAGAAAGAAAATGTTTTTGTTATTATTTTGTAAGTCAGCTGAATGTATGATGCAAGTCTTTTTGAGCGTTCCCATGTGACCCCATGTCAAATTTCAAATGGTTCTCTGATACTTGATCAAACTCATCTTCCACTTGTTTAATAAGAAAAAGCCCAAATGATTCACAAACTATTTGTTTTCGCCCTCATCCAGACAACAGCGATTCCTCTGAAACGATTGAAGAATGGATCCAGCTGGTCCATGAAAAGAACGCCTTGGTCTCGGAGGAGTCGGACCTCATGGTGGAGTAAGTTGCAGTGCATCAGGAAACGAGCGCAGCCATGGAGTTAATAACAGCAGACCTTTGAGCAGACGGTGGTCACTGTTTGCGCTCTCCGTGGCAGCGCCGCACCTTCATGTTGCCTGTTTAATGACCTGCAGCATCAGCAGGATGTGCTGCAGACACGCCTGAGCTGTAGTTTGTTTTTCCCCTCAGGTCTCGACAGCTGGAACTGGAGGACAAGCGCAGCACTTTGGAGCTGGAGTACAGGAAGTTAATGGAGATAAAAGGTGGGTGGTTCCGTCTGCAGAAACTCTGACCTCGTTCTGAATGCCATGAAAAGATACGAACACTCAACTTATGAACAACCAACACTGCAATATGTTATTCTGCATGTCACTGCAGTGCTTTGCCTGTGTGCTGTTTCTCTCCATTCTAAACATCTTATATCAATGCACAGCCAGTAAAAAATATCTAAATCTGCTTTTTCCATGATTGACTTAATTAAACTCATCATCAGCCCATTTCTTTGTCCAATTAGCTACTTGTTTACAGAAGAGAAATTACCATCTGAATGAAATGAAGCCAGAGCACAGCGTCTTCTCTAAATCTGTGATAGGTTTTAAAGTCAGTCCCTCCAGATATTTTTGATTTCACATTCACAGAAATTTGCACAAAATCCACAGATCCTCACATTTTTAATGTTTATGTAAAATTAAAGAGTCAAGGGGTTTTTTTTGTTGTTTTTTTTGTTTTTTGTCATACCATTAGCAATTGTTTTCAGTATAAAATAAATGAAACAAATAATGGAGTACCATATATGTATGTAAATAAATTTGAAAAAAAATCTACATTTTTTTTTTAAGTAAGACGTCTAGTTAAGTGGAGCTTGAGTTCAGCAGTTTGAAAGCACTACAAATTGTGAGTAGTGCGAATTTTATGCAAAGAATGTCAAAGCATTGGGTTTAAGTAACTACTTACTCCCACCTGCAGGTGGCAGTATATACTTCGATCACACTGCTGCCTCAGCCTTTAATATAATGAGTAACAAAAATCAAGATATTTAAGTTCTTGGAATCAAAATGGGTTTTTTTCCAACACCTTTTTTTCTATAAGTAGGTCTTAAAAGAGATTTAATGAGTTAAAAATATTTCTAAAGTAGCACCACAAAATATTATTAAAATAATTTTCAACTCCTGGATGCATTGATTGTAAATTTAACATTAAAGTATGTTTTGTCAGTAGAGATGCGCCGATCCAATATTAATATCTGTCTTGATATTGAGAAAAAATTCTAGATTGTGCATCAAGGGCAAAATGGATCAGTGCATCCTTATATTTTTAGCACGGAAAAATATCACTTGTTTACAAGTAATTTGCGTTTTTATGTCATTTTTATATCTTTTCAACAGATAAGACACCAGAGCAAGAGGAAGAAGAAAGCCGGATCTTTGACCAGATTCTTGAGGTGGTGGAGATGATGGACTCTCTAGTGACATTTTTGGATGAGAAGCGGCAGAAAGAAATGAGCGAAAAGGAAGAAGCTCTCTCCATCAAAGAGGCCAAAAGACACTCCAAGCCAGGAGCTCAAGCTCAGTGGACTTAAACATTTTGGACACACAGACACACACAGGGCGGATGAACCTGCACAGACTGCGGGTGACGCTTTTTCTATGTGAGAGATTCAGACTTGGAAACTGAACGGTAAAATTTTGCAAAGCCAAAGATGAGACGACATCATTGTTGGAGGCAGTAGACTGCCAGCAATTCCCTCAGAGGAAGAAAAACTCGAGGTTGTGTGGATATCCTGGTGTTCACAAGTCCTGGCAACAAACTTTATTTGAAAACTGCTGTTTACACGTCTGTTAAGCAATCACCTAGAGACCTATTTGCTTTAGTGTCATAAACATGAAGTTGAGATAAATCAGAGATTAGAAACCTGCAGCAGGACCTTCAGATAAACACAGGAGGAATTCTGTTTCTGCAGACATGTTGGCTTATTGTTTATAAATGATTTTAACTGTATGTTTAATTACCACTGGACAAAACTCTCATCCGGGATATCTAGATTCTGTTTTATGTGTTTGCATACATGATAAACATGAGTGGGACCTACAGTATCAGAATGAGCGATTCAAAGTTTATGAGATTCTTTTTATATTCGGTTTGTTCTCATTTGTTACTGTTGATGAATTTTGTAGCACTTTCAGCTTTTCGCCGTGTTCTGTCTTCACAGCATGCTGGTTTGATAATCTCAGGGCTCGGCCGTTGAGTTGTACAGGGTCACATGTGGTTTGTTTGGGTGTAAACTGGAGAGGAAAATCATCCAGAATGAGACCGGTTGGTTGGACTTTAATGCCTTCATTCATCATTTGCAAATGAAAGAAATAGAGACTGAAACGGATCAGCTAATAGAAGCCTTACGCCATATTTATCATCTTGCTGCCATTTTGTGCCATTTGAACCCCTTCACATTATATCAAATAAAAATATTGCACTTTGAGTCTTTGTTTTTAATACTTTCTTCCCAAGCAGAAGCTAAATAATTAATTATTTGTGTATTGATAACAATGAAGGATCTGCTGCTACTTCAAACCTGTAGGGGGTGCACAAGAGTCAAGATAAAGACTGGACATAATGTCATGCTTTAGAGATTCTGGCTCAACCGTTTCTGATTTGAGAGCTGGTTTTAATCTTAATTTAAAATAAACAGAAATGTGACAGAGAATATTTTAATTTGTCTGTGATTCGTGTACTTTTCTAGATTTGAAATTAGTTATCTATATGATTCCTCTTCAATAAATTAGGTTTATTTGCACAATACAATGCACAGAAAACCAATCAAGCAAGAAATTATTAAATGGCTCTAATACAACTAATATTACCAAAATGTTTCTCTAAATTCAACAGCAGAAAATGGCCTCAGAATTATACAGGCCATTCTATAAAGACGCTTGTCTTATAAAGACATGACAAGTGTCTTTATAGGCTGGAGCGATTCATCAATTATGAAAGTAATAATTATATAGGACTGAAAAAATTCTGTTTGCTGAATGAAAATGTATTCAGAGGAGCAATTAAGCCAAAATTTACAAAAAATTATAAAGATTTTGCATTTAAGATTAAATATTGGTCCTAAGGATGTATCAATATGTAAATTAGTATCACTATAAGTTTTTTTTTTTTCCATTAAAGTTTTGACACTTTTGGGGAGAAAAAGGAAAAACTCTACCCTGAAGCAAACAGAAACAAAATAAAAATATTGGTTGTTCATATCAGTCCAGTTATTTATTGGACCAATACCAATATGTTAAAAAATGACTAATATTGGCCAGTACCGATATATTGTGCATCAATAATTGGTTCCAGCTGCTCATATTTTAATAACTTTTTAAAACTGACCTTAATGTGTATAATATGCAAAAAAGGCTCCAAAATTAACTAAAACACCTTTTAGGTTTTAGTCTGGAAAACTGCATTTTTAATTAATGTTTAGGAATGTTGCTCTATTACAAAGATTATCTCTCAAAATCAAAGTAATTGTACTGTTATTCGTGAAAGAAATTGTTGCACCTTTGCTGTATTTTTACAATTATTATTACGTTGAAACATTTACACATTTTTTCAAATCCTCTTTTCCGCTCAGCCTTTTTATTTTCTTGATGTTTTATTTCTAGATTAAGGTATCTGTTTGCATTTGAAATGTAAATGATTGATTCAGTAAGAAATAATGAGCAGAATCCCTTCCTGTGAACGATTGACCCGGCTCTGCAGGAACCTTCATCGTTACATCAGCTGGGAAAAGAGCCAACCCTCTGCCTGCAACTCTAAACAGGATTAAATCCTATTAGAAAAGAGCTAAATAATGATTAATGCCTATTTAAAAAATATATACAATGAAGAATCTTTCTTTACTCATGAGTTGAATTAATTTTTCTGCACAACTAATGCACATGTTGAAGAGTTTTATCTGGATTAAAAGAGGAAACTGTTCCAAATTAATTAAAATATCCAACATGTGGGCAGCATAAACTACAAGAGGTTTTAATTTTACCTCTGAAACAAGTTACTGTCAATTCAACAAAAGCACATTTGCTGACTAACTGATTATTTCTGGCACCTCTTGACCTTTAAAGCCACCCTGAACGTTCAGACCTTCTAAATAAAAGTACATAATTGCAGAGAACCCACTTGCTTATAAATAAAAAATATTGTATAACCTCATATTATTTTAACAAACCAATGGGTTTTTTGTCAACAGATATCAAGCTAGCAGTGTGTGCAGCTGCCACATGCTCTCTCCTCTCATGTCTTTAATCCAGGTTATGTGAGCATGGATTAAATGAACACCCAGATGAACATAAAGTAGTTTAATTAACCAACCTTCTGCTTCCTTCATGTCAACCGTCAAGCATGCAGTAATGATGAAAAATGTTCCAATCTCTCAGTCGTTTTATCATTTCAGGAACAATTTAAATTATATAAGGTCTTTGATCCATTTAACGTAATCCTGGAATCTAAAGAGCTGCAGGTGGTTTACATCACAGAAATGACATAATGAAAGGTGAGTCTTAGATAACGGCTGGTGGGGATTAAAGTGCTGTTGGTCGGACGCCGCTGCTTTAATCACACATTCAAATAACAAAACAGTGGCAAATTATACTCAGACAATTAAATGTTGGATTTTTCCTCTTAGTCTAACTTAAATAAGAACTTTTTTCTTTACATTGACGATAGAAGAATAGAAGAAAAATACAACAGGAAATCTACAACAGAATGTCAATAGTTTGTTTTCAACTTGGCAACTAATAAATGGTGCTTTAGCTCAAATAAATCTGTTTAATTAAAAATATTTCACGTCATTTGTTGATATTTTAATATTTTTAACACTTTTGCATCAAGAATTAGAAAGTCTTTGGAGTATTTTTTTTTAAGGATTTTACATTTCCAGCTAGATTTTCTCTTGCTGGAAATTAGTAAAGAGCTGTGATTTAAACATCAACTTGACTGGAGGAATCGACGCCATTCACAGTTTGTCCAGGAACACATTTATAATTAAACATCAGAAAACCAAGATCGATTCATGATATTGTTATGTAGCTGGGACATTTTCTGTCAGTGTTACCCACTGAGTAAATGGCAAAATGAAATTGGAGAGAGGCAAAACACAACATTTGCACAGGAGCTTTATTTTTGCATTTTTGTGAAGAAACATGTATGTTTTGTTTTCTTATTTACTTGTAGTTTATAGACTATTTTGAGCTGAAAAACTTATGTAAGCCATCATGTCCTGCTGACACAATGGCTCCTCTTTTCATTGTAAAAAAAAAATAAATCACTTGAAACACCTAAAATAGCAGATGACCACAATAACCTCTTGAGCCAGTATCCATGGCAACATAAAGGCGATAATCATTTTGTTCGTATTCTGTCTCTGTTTGCGTCAGATGGATTCACCTCAGGTAGCTGAGTCCATTCGAATCCCTTCGTTTGTTTGTTTTTGACACCAGAAGCTTTTTCAAACAAAGAAAATTAACAAAGAAAACAATAACGTAATATCAGAATATGCAGGATATAATTACAGACGTTTGGGGGATTTTATAGATCCAACTTCTGCAAGTTTTCTTGATCAGTCTAACACAGGAGTCTGCAACCTGAACCAAATGCGCTTGATAACATTCACTAAAATGGAAAAAACACAAAAAAACATTTTTTAAAATATAGATATAACAAATGCAGAATTTTAACAGTATTTCTTTTTTTTGTGTGCAATATTTGCACTTAATGTCCACAAAGAATGACCCTAAGGCCAATGGGAGCGGAAAAACAGTTTTCCTTTAACATCCTTTCAGATCTGCTTTTTTTGGTTTTGCATTTTCTGTCTCAGAATAAAAAGAAGACTCATCCTTTCTTATTTTTCTTTGTTATGAATCCAGAAAAAGGAAACGGTACCGTTACTATGTGTTGGCCACCACTATTTGCTTTAAAATTACAGTGGACATTTGTCTAAATTTATAAGTGGACATTTTTCAAAATGTCATGTGACATTTGCGGCTCTAAATTAGTTTTATTTGACTTTCCTGAGAGCAAAGTGACTCTTAAAGGTTGCAGATCCCTGGTCTAACGGACGTCTGCTGGGTCCGCTGTGAATAATCTCAGTTTCCAATAAAGAGATTAGAAATAACTTCTTAATTGTTCCCAGTCTGAGCATTAGACAGGTCAGTGCTGATAAATTTCCATCTAGCTGCAGCATTACCTCATCTTCTATGGAAAACGTAAGAGCAGACTTAAGTTGTTGCTTCTGAATTTCAGATTTTTACATAAACTTTATTGTTTTATCATGTGTTAAAATAAAAACCAAACAAGAGCCCAGTTTGTATTTACCACTAAACATAGCAACACACCTGCATGTCCCCAGGATCTTTCTTTTCAGATGCATTATTTAATTTAAGCTCAATAAAGACTTTTTGCATTGTGCACAGACGGTGCTGATGTTTACCAGCTGTAATTACGTGACCAGAGGGGACCATCTGCATGGTCTGCACAACATGTCCTCTGTCCCTGCTGCACGCCTGGTCGTACGGCAAGTGAAAAGAGCGCCTGATGCAGATTAATACATAAGCCTGTTAAAGGTTGCCCTGAAGTCGAGTGGTGTGCAGCATACCGCAATAATCCAAAGCCCTGCAGCTAAAGGACGCCTGCTGACCTACTGTACATTATATGTGAAAGTGATGCTGTGAAGAAACTGTTTGTACTCATATATGATTCCTCCAGGATGGTAAAATTAAAAAGTAGAATCCCCAAAAGAAATTTCTCAAAGAAGTGTAAAAAAGTATTTGGTAAAAGGCCTACTCAAATACTGATCAAATTATCAATCGTTTTATATTTAAATATACATCATCAGATGGATCAAAATATAAAGTTAAGTGGAAATTTTGGTATTGAGGGACCAAAATGACAATGATTCAAGTAAGTAACCAAAAATATTAACCAAATGATCCAATCAAATTAGTTTTTTTCAGTATAAAACTTATGAAACTTTAACAAAAACTGCAGGTGTGTGTCTGTGTCTGGTGAATTTTTGGCTAAAACATATTTGCTCCCCAACGCAACACTTACACCTGAAGATGGCTGCTAACAGATGTGCAATTATACGACCATACATCTTTGAAAAGCAATAGTAGAACCTGCTGCACAACCAGCAAGAATGCAGCACTTAGTTTCTGGATTGTAAGTCAACAACAAAGCACTTGTTTTTACTGAAGTCACTGTATGATGCATACAGCAGTAAAACCAGCTGATGAAACTTGTTGGAGCTCTGCTTGGGTTGCTAGGTAACAGGCGGGGCTTGGCTGTAACTTAACAATCAGGAGGTTTTTGAAATGGCTCATAGTTCTGCTTTTGAATGTATAAAATTTTAGCTCACCTCTCTCGCGCCCTACAGCTTCACCCATTCAGAAGACTTTGTTGTGAATACTAAGGCTAGTTATGTAAGACTAGTTAGCATAGCCACCGATGGGAGCGGAAAAACAGTTTTCCTTTAATAATGAGTTGTTGCTCCTTTCTCCAAATTCAGCAGGTTCATGAGGTGATTGACAGCACTAAGCCCCGCCTCCTGGCTCTGATTGGTCGCACGGTGCATTTCTTCAATAGTAGCCCAGATCGATCTGTGAAAAGATCGATCTTTTCACAGATTATCTGTCACATATTTTACTGTCATGTGGTGTAAAATCTTAAAAAAGAAGAAAAAAAAAAAACTTTACCTCATTTTTAAATACTTAAACGTACCTGACCAATTTCGCTATATACTCTATTTAATAATACAGCTATTTGTGTAAAATTTCCGAGACTTCAAACATATTGTGACGTCAAAGTATCGTTATTGTTGTTCTCCATTTGCTGCAGGGTCGTCGCTCTGCTGCAGACACATGAATGATGCGGCTGCAGCCAGGTGATCCGCTCTCAGTCTGAATGAGAAGCCCCGCCCCTTCCGGGTTCTATCCACCGGGATGCAATAATCCCCGACGTGACAACGGCTATTTGAGCGCTGCTGCACTCAGTAATCTGTCCAGAGCCCGCTGAGCGTTTGGTCGGAGAGTCACAGCTCTTTACCCTGCAGAGCATCTCGGTGAGTCTCAGCTGTTTGACGCTTCATTCGTGTTATGCGAACAGCTTGTTTACATTAATAATTGACAATATCTTCCATTTATTGTTGTGCCTTTCTTTCTTTTTTTCTATTATGGGTCCAAACTCGAGCTGAATGTCTAATGATTCATTTGTGTCGCAGAGATTTTTTTGTTTTTTTTCCGCGGATGCTGCAGCCACTCCGGCTGCTCTGTTGGTGCATGAATGCATCATCCAGTCTCAGACAGCAGAGAGTAGTTTCCCTTTTCTGACACGACAGAATACCAGCAACAGAAATTAAACAGGAGGAGAAATGATCTCTTTTTAAAACTTGTTGCATGTTTTTGACTTTTAGAAATCACTTCTGTTTCCCTGATTGTGTTGTTTTTGCTGCAGCCTCTGCAGTCATGTAAGGAAATTAAACTGAATCTTCTCCAAAACTCTCATTAATTTCAAGGTTAAAATTTAATACATTTAGCTGAACTTATTGAGACACTCCATAAGAAGAAACTAGGCTTCACTAGTAAATTCTGCAGCTGATTTTTGGAGCATCTCGCTGAGTGTAAGGTTGATCCAAATGCCCTCTGCTTCTTTTCTTTATAAACAGGTAGTACCATCATAAAACAGTGTAACCAGTCATTTAGATAATTTCCCCTCACAGGCTGTTTTACTTTTTGTTTGTTTCCACTTTGCTTTATTAGTGTCAGGATAAGCGTTTTTCTTTCTTTTGTCTGTTCAATATATATATATTTATATTCTTCTTTCAATATCGTCACCTTCCTAAAACAATTGTCTAAGTAATTTTTTGTCAAAAGGGATTTGTTTTTATTTATTAATTAATTTTTTTGTTTGCCTAAATTAAAGGAGAGGTGGTGTTTTGTTTCTTACTAAACAAAAACACTTGTGGCAATAAATATATATAATTTATTTCTTTGTTTATTTCAGGCAGACAATAAAAAGTAAAAACAAAATAAAACAAATCATGTCAACTGACATGCAATTTTACACGACTTGTTCATAAAGAAACAGGTAGAAGACACAATATCTTATGATTTTCAGCCCCTCCAAAATGACTTGGGTTATTAATTTTAGGACAGTGACGATATGTTTGATTCCTGTGTGTTTCTTTAGGCCTTAAGGTATTTCCGGGTGTCACCTGTGAGACAGTCAGGTCTCCAGATCAGGAGTTTATAATCCCTTATATAAGAGGAAAGAGGACAAGAAACTCAAGTGGGTAACCTGCTCATTAAAAGTGCTCCTAATCCTTCTTGGAACCTCCAGTTTTAATGGCTTCTTCCCAAACTCGGTTTTAATCCTTCCAGGTCTTGATCTGGTTGTTTCCTCAGGATCTGATTTTATTCTCATCATTCAGTTTTGCTTTATTCCCTTTGTGAAGTTGGTGCACAGATGTGAGCTGAATAAACTGGCTGCTGATCAGATTATTTGGACGAACCCTTAGTCTGCTGCTGTCAGACAGTCTGGGCTGCGCAGCAGACGCATCAACCTTCACAACTGCTTCGTCATGCCTGCAGTAATCCCACATGACTGTCTGGACGTATGATTATTGTATCAGGATGGAGGAGACGGCACGCTGAGCAGGCGTCGCTTCACATGCAGCACTTTGACATCCGTGGAGCTTCGGTGTGCGCTGACCTCTCGGCTTGTGTCTTCTGTTTCCCTCTGAAAGAAATCCCCACCGCAGACATGGGGCGCCAGGAAGGAGACTACGCGTGGAAGAAGAACACGGAAAACATCCAGGAGATTTTTGAATTCATAGAAGAGTTGGGATCGTAAGTACTTCGCTCATCTATCTCTCACTTGTTTAAATGTTCTGCACAGCTGGAGGTGCAGCAGATTTGTGGTTTGACTGGATTGACCGAAGGACGCCTGCTTTCTTAAAGTTTTAGTTTTTTGATGGAGTCGTCTGATGAGGCAGAGACAAAGTTCATTCACTAAAACTGGGACCTGTCTATTGTTTTTTTTCTTTAAAAAAATTAATAATTTTTTTTTTTAAATGGAGATGTGCTGCTCAAACAGTCAAGCAGCCTCTGAAATCCCATGCAAAAATTCTGCATTTATTTCCAGAACATGAGAGAGTCGCAATAAGGAAAAAGATGCAGTGCTTTCAGATCTCAAATAATGTAAAGAAAACAAGTTCATATTCATTTAGGAACAGCAATACTAATGTTTTAACTCGGGAAGAGTTGAGAAATTAACATTTGGTGCAATAACCAAGTGGTATTTAAGGGGTTTCAGTGCAATGAGTTCTTCATTTTTTCAAGAACTGTATCTATTTAGATGATTTTTTTCACATGCTACTTGAACAAAAGTGACTTTTTGTCAAATTTTCATCTCCATAAATGATCCTAAATATGAAAAACTGACCTCTAAAATCTATTTATGTAAATGTGAACATATTAAATGCTCCTAACATGAACAGTGGTTTACTAATCAGTGCAGTGTGGTGATAAGAAATGTAAATTCAGAATTTATATATGAAAAAAGACACTAAAATATAAAGCATTAGCTGTTATTCCTCCAGCCGAAGTCATTGCTCTGTAACTTGTTGCTCCACTCTGTGCAGACGGTTCTTAATCTCATCTGCTGGCCTGATTTCTTTCCCATCAGAGGTGATAATCAGCAAGTTGAGCATCTTGTAAACAACAGATATAAAAAAAAAAAAATCTAATGTGCTGCCAAACTGAAAACACAACCTTGTAGAGAATGCTGTCGGGGGATTTTGAGCTGCGAGCATCAGCAGTGATTAGACTGTGTTTTCCCTGCAGGGAATAGTGTGTGGCTCAGTTAGTCAGAAGCAATTCCGTTTATTTCCCTGAACAGCTTGAAAAACAGGCTCAAGGTTTTGGTTATGTGGGCGAAGATTTATGAAAACCATAAAGTGCTAAAAGTTTTTTCATGGTTTATTAAGAAGAGGAACCAAAATTGTCTCTTTGTAACGTCACTTTCATTCAAGTGGTTGACCCACTTTTAAGAAAAATGTGGCTTCCTTCAACATATTGTCATGAAAATCCATCAGAATTTAAAAAGAAATAAATTTTATATATTAATATAAAATTTTTTCGTTCCAAATGATGGAGCAGTCAAAAAGAAAACATTTGACATAAATAAATAATTACATCAAATTATTTTATACATCGATTTGGTGATGAGCAAACAAAAGACAACATAAGGTTTATAATAAATTATATCGTCAGCATCCTAAAATAATTGTCATTTTATTTGTTTATTTTCTTGCCAAAAGTTATATATTTTGCCTAAATCATCTTTTGGGAATAAATAAATAATTACTTTAGGAAGATGACGACATCAAAATGCTCCAAACACCTGTGGACAAAAAAAGTCAAAAATACAGTTTTGATTATCATTGTGAGATTTGACTATCCTAAGTCTCTGTTTTCTTTTCGGGTCTCATTTGTGAACAAAAATGAATGTGACACATTTGTTCAATGAAAAAAAATCAAACCTTGTCATTGGACTACAGGAAGTTTGGCCTCTCTTGTCTCTAACGGTGCCTGAATATTTCTGGCTTTACCAAACCGGGTCATAAAACTACAAACAACTACAGTACAGCTCAGCTGTGACCTTTTTTTTTTTTTTTTTGTCAATATGAAAAGTGTGTCACCTCCTGGGCAGATGGCGGCTTTATGATATCCTGTCTGCCTGAAACCCTGACACCTGTCTGTGACCCGGCCCGCTCAGCGTCTGCTCCTTAAGACGCCCCGCCGCACATGCTCACCGTCTGACCTTTGGAGCCCTCAGCTGGCCACGGTTTCCGTTGCGTCAGGGATAAACGCTCTAATCCACCTGGAGGAACAACTATTCCCAGACTGCAGCTGAAGATAGCATGGGAACAGAACACATTAACAGGCTTCTGGCATGCGAATAGTTAAGCTGCACAGTTGATCAGATCTTAATTTTATGATTTTTATTAGCTCCAAGTGAAACATTTTCTTTCTTTGAAACACACAAATAAATTGGTTATTCACTCAAATATCTTCAAACTATGGGATTTGGTGAATTTAAAAATTGTATTATGTTTACATTATTACCAATTTATAAAAGTTTTTTTTTTTTGTATTTTGTCTTTTAAAGCTAAAACTGTGTGAACTACTTTTAAGCAAATGTGCATTTCAGTGAATTATCACATTTTGTCATGTTTACCACCACAACCAACCACAAATTTAAAGAAATGTATACTTTTTTTTCATTTCTGAAATGTGCACTGACTTTAATCTCGGTTAAATTTATCAAGAAACTAAAGATTTGGTTGCCTGGTTTAAGTTTGGGGTTTTTTATTTCCAAAAGTAAAAGTAATTTTCTTCTGACTCATCTGAAGCTGCAGATGCATTAAATTATCACAACCTACAAATGAATGTGTTTAAGTTTCAAAACGTGAAAAAGCTTCTGGCAGACGAGCAGGAAAGCAGGTCAATGACTGTATGACTGTCTCATAAAGGAATATCTCATTTCCTCCACCGCTGATTGTCTCAAAGTCATGTGTGTGTCATCAACAGAGGCGCGTTCTCTGAGGTCTACATGGTGAGAGAGCGGAAGACCGGGAAGACGTTCGCCATGAAGTGTGTGAAGAAGAAAAAGAAGAGGGACATCAACCTGGAGAACGAGATCGCTGTGCTGAAAAAGTAATTACTGTTTTATTAACCGTTCCTCAGCTGGAAGAGAGTTAAAAATGTCTCATAAAATCCTGTTTGTTTTCTCAAACAGAATCCAACATGAGAATGTTGTAGGGATGGAAGAGTTCTACGAAAGTCGGACGCATTACTACCTCATCATGCATCTGTAAGTTTTCTGTTTGTGTGAGAATCTAATCGGAGCTGCTGATGACGGTGACGACTGAATTTTACCGATGTGGATTTTCTGCCTGGTCAGGGTTTCGGGTGGTGAGCTGTTTGACCGTATTCTGGACCGCGGCGTTTATTCAGAGAAGGACGCCAGCAGGGTGATCCAGCAGGTTCTGGAAGCCGTGAGCTACCTGCATCAAAATGGCATCGTGCATCGAGACCTCAAGGTGTGGATTCATATTTTATTCCCCTTTTAATACAATAAACCAGAGTTGGACTGTCTTTTTTTTTTTTTACTTTTATGAGTTTTTTTCCTATGCTGTACTTTTTACTTTTATTTGAGTAACTTGGTCATAAAGTATTTCTGCTCTTACTTGAGTAAAGTTTCTGGATTTTCTACCCATTGAATGAAAAACAAACTTATTTAACCAAAAAATTCCCCGCACACCTGAAGTTTTTGTTAAAGTTTCATTATTGAAAGAAACTGGTTTGTAAACATTTTCTTTTGCCTGATTTTGTTATATTTTCTTACTTATTTGAATTATTGCTATATTGGACCTTAAAATACCAAAATTTCCACTTAACTTTTATATTCTTGTCTGCCTGATGATGCAAATTTTATAATTTGACTTTTTACCAAATTCAATCTGGAGAGACTCGCACGGAGAAAAGCAGCAGTTAGAAAGTTTTATTGACCCGAAGTACTTTGGCGCTCGGACACCGGCAGAAGACGTGCGTGCTGAGAATCGCCGTGAGCTTGGATGAACGGCTCGGGGCGAAGCTCAAGGTAGTCTTCCCCCTGGACCCGGATACTGCTGGTGGAGTGGAGCCTGGAGAGGAAAGAGCATGGAGGGAGTCTGGATGATGCCGGGGAGGATGAGGGTGGAGGCGGGGAGGAGGTAGGTTGAAGCGTGGCTGAAGCAGGTGGATCCACGGTTGTCCTTTTGAAGGAGCTCTTGCGTGGTGATTGGCTGGAGCGGAGGCATGGTAATTGATGATGCCGGTAGGCTGAAGAGAGTCTCCCAGCTTGAATTTACACCTAGGTTCCATTACTTGCTGATTAATTGATTAATCATCAGAATTATCATAAATAATCATTAGTAGCAGCTCTAATTAGCCTTATAGCTACTTTGGGATGTTGGGATGAACAGATTTTGTGTGTTTGTTTCCTCACAGCCAGAGAACATCCTCTATTACAGCCAGGACGAAGACTCCAAGATCATGATCAGTGACTTCGGCCTGTCAAAGATGGCCGAAAACGGCATCATGTCCACAGCGTGCGGCACCCCAGGTTACGTAGGTAAGAAAACGCTCTGTAGAAAATGATCAGATACTAGAAATGTGACGCAATATAAATTGTTTTAACCTTTTCTTCTCTCTCAGCTCCTGAAGTTTTAGCACAGAAGCCCTACAGCAAGGCAGTCGACTGCTGGTCCATTGGAGTTATCACATACATCCTGTAAGCATCAATTAAAAATCGATTTTCACATTAAAGGCTGCTTGGTGCATCTGAGATCTATTTTTCTAAATACTAAAAGTATTGATTAATTGATGAAGAATGCCATTAGGAGGTGGGAATATGCAGATATAATAAACACGTCAATAGTATTTGAACAATAGTACCCCCTAGTGGAAATGTTCCTTCATAGAGCCGATATGTGGATTTAAATAGTAAAATTAGGAACACTGATCAAAATATTTGATATGTATTGATCAGAGTTGAGTAGTAACTAGTTACATTTACTCAATTACATTTAATTTAATAACTGTTTTGGAAAAAAAAATACTTTTAGGAGTATTTTTCTTTTTATGTTTTATTATTACCTATTGTTACTATTATTTGAATTACATTTCTGGATTCTCCACTGTCTTCATGAAAAACATGTTTTAACCAAAAATTCACCTGAAGCAGTTTTTGACAAAGTTTCAGAAGTTTTGTATTGAAAGTATTAACTGATTTGGAAAAGTTACCTTTTGCTGAAAGATGATAAACAAATACATTTAAATTAAATTGAAAACATTCAATTGAATAACTAAATGCCCATGTTTCATTGCAGACTCTGTGGCTATCCTCCTTTTTATGAAGAAAGTGAGACAAGACTCTTCTCCAAGATCATGAAGGCCCAGTATGAGTTTGACTCACCATTTTGGGATGACATATCTGAATCTGGTATTTACTGTCCCTTTTTCATGCACACAACTCTTTATAGTGTTTTCTTGTCTTTTTTCCAAGAAAGTAAGTGTCCCATTTTCCTCTGCAGCCAAGGATTTCATCCGTAACATGATGCAGAAGAACCCCAGCATGCGTTACACCACAGACCAAGCTCTCAGACACCCCTGGTGAGTTGCGCTCATTTTTTTTGGTCTAATCTCCATCTTAGAATAAATCTAAGCTTTCCATTACGTTGTCCGTTCTCCAGGATAATCGGAAAGACGGCTCGAAGCCAAGACATCTACTACTCCGTCAGCGCTCAGATCCAGAAGAACTTTGCCCAGTCCAAGTGGAAGGTCAGTTCGTTCTCATTTCCTGGATTTAATGTGATGTAACCTGAAGTTTCAGTTTGGAGTCCATTAATTAGGTGTGCGCCTAAATCCTTCCCGATTAAGGGCGGTTAAATAAGATGGGCTTATGGAAAAGTCACTAACTGATGATGAGGTACCAAATCAAATTGGATTGGTCCCTAATAGAAATTAGCTTAAAACATCTCCAAAGTTTATTTGTGTTGCACATTTCAGTTCATCATTAAAACATTACCAACTACAATATTTTAATTTGTCAAATTAAATCATCAAAATTAATAAAATACACATAAAATATGTAGATTATTGTTCTCTAAACAAGTTACAAAATAGTATGTTTTTTTCGCATTAGTTGAATATTGACAAAGTTTTGTGAACATTCGTAATAGAAATGCTGCTAATGTTCCGCTATGATAGAAAGTTTTTTAAATTTTTTTACTTTTCAGATTCAGTATTTTTTATTTTGCTTTGTTGGTGAAAAAAAAATGCATTTTCATTGCATGGTTAATGGAAATTTGGGTGATGTGCTCCTATCTTTCTGACTTAAGTGAAAAACCAGGAAGCTTTGTTGAAACGTTGAGATATTAAAGTGACGCCTGTTTTTTTTCTTGTTCTCCATACAGCAAGCCTTTAACGCCGCTGTAGCCATCAATCACATGAAGAAGCTGCAGCTGGCGCACACAGAGCTGGCCCTGCGGCGGTCCAGCGTCCCAGACATCAAAGTCATCGATGTTTCTTCCCCAACAAAGAGCCGCAAACATCTGGAGCCGGAAAAGCCGGAGACCAAGAAGGAAGACATCAACGGCAACATAAGCGAGACGCAGCACATGTCTCTGCCCCCGAGCCACGTTGATCTGAAGAACCACTTCCACCCACTGAAGGCCAGTCAGAGCCAGAACGCCGCGCAGCACACGCCCACCATGGCCGAGCAGGGGAAGCACGTGTACCACTCAGAGCCCGCCAACCTGAACGGGTAGGCGTCAGAATCCAGTCATGAATCTGGACTGTGTGACAGAAGCAAACATCTACAAAAAAAGAGCCGGCGTGCATTTCTGCCAAAAACAGTCTCAGAAATATTCTAGAAAAAAACTTAAACATTTTTTAATTTGAAAAGTTTAACATTTTTTTGGCAGAAATTTAGTCAATTATTTTTTATTTATAAATTCGTTTTGTCTGCATTGGTCTTAAACACATCTGATGTGCGATAACGTTCTCCGCTTTTTTTTTTTTTCCCCAGGTACGCTAAAAACAGGAATGGGAAGACTTTACAGACCGGAGTTTGCTCTGTCATGTGAAAGTCAGATGAAGTTTTAATGAGTTAAAACTTTTTTTGGTAAGTAGAAAATTAAATGCAATATAAATTATGTTTCACTCGTTCACATTTTGTTACTTTACAAACAGTATACATAGGAATCCATATTTTCCCAAGCTCACTGAGTGTAGGCTTTGACTGGACCATTCTAACACCTAATCATGCTATTAGTTAAAATCTTGGATCTCATTTGCTTTTTCCGCACCTATATTTGAATTTTATTGGCCGGATTAAATTTATTGGGTTGTAAGTTCAGGTACAATTTGAGCTTTTGAAATGCTATCAGCTGCTCCCAGTTGTTGCCATGGTTACACTTTCATAACGGCTATCTGAAAGTTAAAAAAAAAAAAAAAAAGGAAAAGCAAAAACTCTTTCAGCTGCCAGCATCCAAAACCAAATGGCGTAATCACCCATTTTTTTGAAAACCACAAGAAGACAAGCAAGGGTCTCCTTGAGCTGCTCTGTGATCATTTATTACATGAAATCCTGATAAATTTGAGGTTATAAAGTGACAAAATGTGCATGAATTCTCATGAATCTCAGTTTCAGCTCATACCAAAGATGAAACCCTTGTGTTTCTGCCCTCTGCAGGTCAGTGCTGATGTTTTGACTCGGTGTGATGCCGTCTTGTGTCAGCAGCTCCTCTCTGCTCAGAGTCAGAGCAGGGTGACCCCCAGTGGACCCGACCGGTCCGCGCCATCAGTCTGTGGGGCTTCTTGTCGGAAAGAGTGCCAATAAAAACTCAAACTCTCACATTAAATCTCCAAACATTTATCTAAGACACACACCTCCACATTGCAGACGTTGAGTTTCAAAGGACGGGATGGTGGATCGGAAAAGAGAGTTCCTGATCTTTTTAAGGACTTGATACCTATCGTGTTTGTTTGCAGCTTGTTTTTTCAAAGGATCGTTTGAGATCTGAAAAGCACAGACAGGAAGGAGACGATAACCTTCACCCACTTTTGTAAATAAATAAAAACCCACATTGTAAATAAATCATTTGAAAGAAGTGCTCACAGTTTCCAGTAAGCAACACTGATGTAAATTTACGTTTTCATTCTTCCTGTAAATGTTTTTCTTTGCCTGCTCAAGCGAATAAATCACAGTGATTATGAATGTTGCAAATATGATTACAAATTGCCAATGCATAGCTCTTGCATGCCATCAGCGATTTAAAACCTAAATGTTTATTAAATACTTAGTTAAAACACTCTTTGTAATGTGATATTTTTATTTTATTTTCTTCAGTTTGGTGCAGTTATATTGATCTCGTTTGCAGTATATTCTGAAGAAATCTGGTTGGCTCAGAAATAAAAGCTAAATGTGAAATTTATGTCATTCCTCTATTTGAACTCATGAGTCAATAAAATCATTAACTAAAAATGTTTCTCAGATTTTTTTTTGTTTTTAACAGATATATTTTTAAAAATAACTACATAAATAAATGTAAAAATAAATAATAAAAATATTTTAAAAATCTACATGTAAGACAAAAAAATGAAACGTCTGAAATAGGCCAATTCTGAACTGTTGAAATTATTTTCAGTGCTTTTACAGTGACTAACGTAAGTACTTTAAGTACTTAGAACATTTTACTACATTCAATTTGACTCAGGTATAATAAAAATTGTAAAATAGGCAAAAATTATAGAAAATTTAGCAGTGAACATTTCATCATCCCCTAATACAATGAACAGAGAGGAGTGTTTTTTTATATTAGGTATAAAAAGAGAATCAACAATAATATTTTTTAAACTAGGATAAAAAATGAAAACTGGCTTAAAAATACCTGAACTTTTTTGTTAGAGCATTTATGTATGACTGATTAAAAATGGAAATAAACTTTTTTCTTTCCTATTTTCAGAAACTCTTCAGGCATATCTGAACATTTTACCTTTGACCTGATTTAGTGTCTCCAATTAAACTAACCTGAAAGCCAATTAGCAGGCAACACTTCATGAGATCAGATTACATTTAAGCTCCCAACACAGTTAGGATTAACAAGAGAGTGTATTTAGAACACATTTTAAGAAGCTGCAACAAAAAAAATCCCTAATTCAATGTATGTAAGTTTAACCAACTATATTTTATACATTGTTCCTCTTGTCTGCATTTGCTCTATATCTAAAGAAAAACTTTTTGATAAAAAACAAAAATTACCTTTTTATTTTGAAATGCTGTAAATAAACAAGTTGTTAGTAATAATTTTTATTTAAAAGCAAATTAAACAAGACATCCTACCCTTTTTCATCCCAACCCTCACTGAAAAGCCTCCTCACATCTGGGCCCAATTCCTCACCATAGCTAAAAGACCAGCTTGGTGAAGTCCAGCAGGAAGACAGACTGTCCATTCAAGCGCAGAAAATCAGCAAATTGGGGGAAAGGTCTCCAAACAGGCTCAACCTTTTCCCGGCAGCTGCCAACTCAAATGCCCAGAATCCAAAGTCACTTTGTAGAGGAACATTTTGGACAACGTTATCACAGAGAGATTACCACAGCGTCTTTGGAAAGCCTCATGTTTATTTAGCAAAAACAAACCAAAATGTGCAACTTTACCAATGCTCATGTGAGGGTGCCGAGGCCTAACCATGAAAAAATAAGAGAGACAAACCGGTGAGAAGTTATCCTTGCACAGAAACAAAGTCCCAAATTTAAGTAGAAAATCAGAGAACTTTAATGGCTTTTTGTATATAATTTTCTCCCGAATGGTTGCTTGTACTGCAGACACTCAAAACCTTACAGGGTTTCCCAAAGAAAACTTCTTTTTGAGATAAAATTTTTTAAATTTGGCAGTAAATTTGAAAATATCACTAGGTAATTATGTGTTACTCAAATAATTATTAACAATACCTAAACACCAACTACAGAGTCTTTAAATAAAAAGGCAAACATTAAAATAAATAAGTAAACCATTCTTAGTCTGGGGGGAGTATAAGTTATACTTTTTAGTATAACTAAGACAGTTATACTAGAAAGTAGACCAAAAATACTTGGTAAGTTTTTGTGTTTTTGCAATCTACAACAGGTCCAGAAGTGCAAACCACTTTAACAAACCATTAAAAACAACAAATTGAAAAACATAGTGACTGAAAAATACCCCTCTTCTGCTTTAGATACTTCTGCTTAGATATTTGTCTTATCAAGCTGCTCCCAAGACTTATGCAGTGTCATATGACAGCAGGGGAGAGCTCCTTGATCCTGGAGACTATCTAAGTGTTGCTTCCCCACTGTAGAACTTATCTGCCCTCTTTAGCAGGAAGAACAACCCTCTATCCTTAACAATAGACAAATGGCCAGACAATCTGTGTTGAGCTCCACAAAGTCCCTACTACATCACAATCAGGGATTCACACCTATAGTCCAATCAAGTATTTCTTCTCTGACCAGAACCTATAAAAGGAAGCCAGATCCACTGTTAGTCAAAGCAGACTTGACAGACTCCTTTGATTCTGTATTTTTGTTCTCACCTTGCAAGGTTTTAAAGTTTTCCAGACTGTTGTTAAAGTATTTTTTTCCACAACAGGGAAAGGAGATACTCTACTCTGTAGTGCTTTTTGATCCCTACATCTAGAAAGCTTCTTATTCCTTAACATTCCTGGGGTAAAACAAAACCCAAGAAAAGGCACAATCACTTCCTCTAAGCAATGCAGTGTTTCAGTTTTCTTTCTGTTCATGGTAATAAATGGACAGCCATCATGCAAAATTGTGTTTTTTGTATTTTTTGATGAGTTTAAGTGACCATCTGTGTATCTGTACTACTGGAAAGATACAGATTGAATTTTCTTTCAAGGTGACGTTATTGCTCTCTATCTTAATCTTTTAAAAAAAGTTCGTTTTGTATGTTCTTTCCCAGCTTGTTGACATTGTCAATCAATATGACAACTTTGACCACAGGATTTGTTTTTATTTACACTCTTGCATGAAACTTGCTATATTGACACAGTTATTTCTCAACAATTGAAGAAGTTATTTTCAAAATTTGACAGAAAGCGCAAACATCGGAATAACTGAATAAGACTGGATGTAGAGTTGAGTTTTAAACCAAGGAGAGTTGCAAGAAAGACAGTTACCTTAGTATATGCTGTGTCTGCTCTACTGCTGACCCATAAGTCACCTCGAAGTTTAAAAATTTAATTTATCAGTTATTTTCTGACTGGATCAATAGATAGACATTGGCCATCACTGTGGCTTAAAATCCAACTGGACTAAAAGCTACCGTGCAAAGCGTGCATCATCTGTTGTACAGATGTTGCTTCAACCCTAATGTGTGTGCTGTGTCCGTTTCACTGAGTGTGCATGACACATGGTCCTGTGTGACAAAGATCAGACGCATTTCCCAACTCACTTGACTGACTTCACCCCTCTGTCGCGTGCAGCAAGATCTGGGTCGAAGTGCATGGAGTTTGAGGCAAAGAGTGCATGTACACGCGAACATACACACACACACGAACACGCCAGTCTCTTACCGAGTCAGATGGGTTGCAGGAGTGCAGGAGTCAGAGCAGCACCGGACTGCATGATTCAAGGGATTGTGTAGCACCTTATCTGGCCGTGGAACTTATCTGTCGGTGTTCAATAAGGGGCATTCCTTGTATAACCAAACAATCTTTGTCAGTCAATACGTGGGAGGGACTTTTGTCAGCCACTTATATTTTGATTGGACATTGTTCAAGCTCACCTGAGGAGGACTATGTGCACAGTTACAACTCACCCAATGCAAATCAACCACACATGTTGTTCAGTTTGTATCAGTATTGATGGATATGCCAAAACCCTATTGTTGGAGATTGTCTACACACCAAGCTGTTTACCGTATCTGCTTTGGCGCAAATGTGATGTCACATGCTCAGCATCATCTACAAGAAACGTTTCATTTCTTGCTCTACAACTGCATGCCCTTTGACACAAACAAGTGTGAATCTCTTTTTAAAAAAAATGAGTGCAGTACCTCATGAATATGCATCAAGTCTGAGGGAGTTGACGTGGCTCTTCTCGCCCTTAAATTGCAGAATTTTCTCTTGCCTTTCCACCATCAAGATTGAGCCAAACACTTTGGGACAATCAAGACTTTGGTACGTGCTTCAAGGTGAGTTGTTGCTTCTAAAATACGTTGAACATTTTCAGGACTATTTTCTCAGAAAAAACAGGTTTGTACATTGTTTGTTCTTGATATTTTTTTTTCAGCAGGGTCATCAAATCCAAATATGGAAAGCATAAGTGACATCATCCCTTTCGCCAAGGATCTGCTGAGCCAGAAGCCTACCCGAAGCATGTTGAAGATCTACATGCTTGGCTCCACTCTGGCTGTTCTTGGAATGGTTGGCGGAATGGTGGAGATGATTTTCCTGCCCTTTGTGGAGGATCGCACCATAGAGGAAGAACTGGAACAACTTCTCTTTGAAAACAAGAAAAAGAAAGATGTCCCAACAGCTGACACTACCTCTGTTCATATTGAAGCCGAAGACGTGGTGGCAGTCGTAATGTCTGAGGCGAAGGTCAAACATCCGGGAACTGCTTTGCAGAGAAACTCAGCCAACCGTTTGCACGCATCTTAGGGAAACCTTTCATACCCAGAAATGGACTCTGCAGACAGGGTTGTTGATGGCAGTAGTGATAAACCCTATCACCACATTAAACTGATCCCTTTTTCTGCATTATTTATGTCTTATGTGGCTAAAAATGAAGTTTGCCCTTGTTGTTGACAAAACAAAATACAGTGAACTTTTAGACTGAAAAACTGCAGGATACAGTAATGTCTGACTGCTGGGCAGCAGATTCGAATAAATGACTTGTACTGGATGTTCAAGGAAGAATTTTTACATGTTTTGTAAAGTAATAAACAGCTTTTCTTGTGCAAGCAAAATTCTACGTATGACTTTTATAACTATGTGGGCTGATTCAAATAAATTCATCATAAAATGTAAACACAATATAAAATAATTTGTAAACTTCAAATTTAAAGCAAAGAAAAAAACTTTTCACAATTGATTAAATAGTCTCACAAATCACAAATCAATAATGGTTTTTGTCCTGACCTAAATAAGTGAGCAGAATCTGCACATCTCAGGTTTTGGGGATTTGTTCACAGGAGCGTAGATACACAAAGTTCAATAATTTAAAGTGTTATTTAACCCCAAAACTGTTCCGTGATATAATATTAGATATCAATTCTTCTACAAACATGAAAGCAGCACATTAATTTGAGAACTATTGTGTTGATCCATCTTCCCAGTGATGGCCTGTATCAGTCGTTTTAAACATACAAAGATACCATGATGTAAACACAATTTCTATTTAAATTTTAGATAAATAAAAACAATAATAACACAAATTCTATCCTCGGATGGGGTTAAAAGAGTGCAAAAATCATGGACTTTGGATTTGTTTTTCCTGGTAACAGATGTGTCGTATAACAAATTAGCACTAGATGGCAGTGTTAAGTAAAACTGCAGGTGGATTCAACTTCCGCCCAAGTAGCGGAAACAACGTCATTAAACCGCACTATGTTTACTATCGGTGGCTACGCGCCAGTCGAATGAGTAAAATACGTTTACGCATTTATTTAGCTGAGGAAAGAGTTGAAGTGAGTGCAGATGGGGGATTCCTCGGCAGCATCGGGGACGTCCCTGAATTCAAGCGGGGTAAGAGTCGCTCTCTTCGGTCACGGAACAGAATGTAACGGTGTTTAAGCTAGGTAGTTTTAGCTCGCAGTCACACAGCAGGTATATTTCTCCAATGTCTTACATATTGAGAAGAATTAGTTACTGGAAGTCATACATATATGTACTAATTACTGTGTTGTTTTAATTCCTTTTTAACCCTTTTGGTCATATCCACATATGTTTTGAAAAAGATGTAGCAAACTAAAGATAAAGGCTTTATTCAGGCTCTATTTCCTCTGTGCTGTCAGCGGGGAGCAAAAGCAGCCTCCAGCCCCGCAGAGAACTACCAGCTGGCCCGGCGGCGGACCCTGCAGGTTGTTGTCAGCGCCCTGCTCACCGAGAGCGGCTTCGAGAGCGCCGAGAAGGCCGCTGTGGAGACGCTGACGGAGATGATGCAGAGCTGTACGTAGGATTCATTTGACTGGAACATTTAAAATACTCTAAAGATAACTTAAAGGCGAAAACTTTAAATTGTGTTTTCCATAAAATAATCATCAAAATAGAGCACTTAAAAAAGGGAAACCTGTTTTGTACTTCTCATTAGGAAATAATCTTCTTGGGCAATATTGCCAAAACTGATATCACGACATAATTTTTGCTTCTCCTTCTTCTTTTATGTTTGGATTTTGCCATGATTTTCTCTAATAATAATTAAAAAAATGAATTAGTTTTCTTATTTAAAACATACAAATATGTTTTAAACATTTCATTAAAAAGCAGGATGTGATTTAAGAAATGGCAATTCTGTTTTCACTTTTCTGTACAAACACAAACCCTTAGATAAAGAAGAAAAATCAAAACTGGTGGGCCAAATTGTTTTATAATTGAATATTATTACATCCCTTTTGTCATTTTTTTTCCCTCCAAGACATAACTGAAATCGGTCGATGTGCTAAAACGTACTGTGAACACACAGCCAGAAGCGTCCCGACGTTGTCTGACACCGTGGTGACCCTCATTGAAATGGGTGAGATCAGAAATCCACAAACCGACGGCATGAATTTCCCGTTGCTGCCAACAGACTCAAATCTGATTAAATTCAAACTGTTTGTAGGTTTCAATGTCGACACGCTGCCTGTGTACGCCAAGCGATCTCAGAGGATGGTCATAACCGCCCGTAAGGAAGTTTTCTGCCTCTCATTTATGATCCCTGTGTGCTTTCCAAACTTCTATTTTCATTTTTGAATTTCAGCTCCAGTGACAAACGCACCGGTGACTCCTAAATCTCTGTCTGCTGGACAAAAGCGGACGCATCCGTCTCACATTCCCGGCCACTTCCCGGAGTTCCCTGACCCTCACACCTACATCAAAACACCTGTGAGCCAGAAACCAGTTTTAGAAAACCAATCCTTGAAAATCAAATGAGCTTACTGGTTTCTCTGAAAGTAACTGCTGATTACATTTGAACTTTTACAATTTTAGACATTTCGAGAGCCTGTGTCGGACTACCAGGTAGTGAGAGAAAAAGCTGCCACCCAGAGGAGAGACGTGGAACGAGCACTGACACGTTTCATGGCCAAAACTGGAGAAACCCAAAGCCTCTTCAAAGATGACATCTCTGCCTTTCCATGTGAGAGATGTCATTATAACACTGGTTATTTTATAGTGTAAATTTCCTAAGTGTCTGTACTAGAGACGACCCTAGAACTCACGTCCTTTCTTCATATCTTGTCTGTTGAAATGAATTGTTTCTCAATAAGGTTTTAAGTAGAAAAGGGAATATTTTAAATCAATTCAGCTGTTTTTCTGTATCAAATTGGGATTTACTGATACTAAACCTAAAATATCAGTATCAGAAGTGAAATAAATGTATCAGAGCATCATTTATATGTATATAACTGATTTCAGTGATCGCTGCCCGTCCGAGCACCATCCCATACCTCAGCGCCCTCCTTCCTTCTGAGCTGGAACTGCAGACACTGGAGGAGACGGACTCGTCAGAGCAGGACGACCAGACAGACAGCGAGAACGCAGCAGGGAATGTTATTGCTGTAAGTCCTGGAGTCTAACACCATTTTTCAATAATTGTCGTACTTAGAGGTATTTCTGTGGGG
Source organism: Poeciliopsis turrubarensis (assembly GCA_010277015.1). Classification (NCBI taxonomy): domain Eukaryota; kingdom Metazoa; phylum Chordata; class Actinopteri; order Cyprinodontiformes; family Poeciliidae; genus Poeciliopsis; species Poeciliopsis turrubarensis. The sequence continues at coordinate 57,263 of VMRN01000079.1, read as the reverse complement.
AATGTTCTTCAGAAAATTTAGTTTTTCTTACTAATCTTGTCTTTCTGAACTCACGCAATCTGGAAATTACCCACAGATTAGAGCTGGGTAGTATGGCTTAAAATAAAATTTCACATTTTTATCATGTCAGCTAGAGAAACATCTTGAAATTCAGAGAAAAAAAAGTTCTTTATGTAAAAAGAAAACTTGCTTGTCCTGGATATCCTGACATCATTGTGAGCTCAGAAAACCAAAAAAGTGCATTGGTGGAAAAAAAATCCAGATGTTCCAAAAGTCTTGGAAAACAAAAATTTGATTAGTTGATAAAATCGATTTATCACCCAACACAATAATATATTAGTATTATTGTTATTTTTTTGACAAAATAATACATTTCAATTATGTTTTTGGTTATATGGTTTTTAATTCCATTTTTTGGGGGGGATATTTAAAATATCTTGCAGTCAGTATTGAGCGTCAAGTATCAAAATGAAAGTTTATTGCTCTTTGAGAGGGCAGGCTTGCATTTTTATCCTACCGTCGCTTGTAAACTGTCTCAAAACTATATGAATGCTTATTGCTTTTCTGTTTTTTTGTTCACTGTTCTATGGCTATTTTTTTAGTTGCTTATTTTATTAGTTTGAAACAGGTGCAGACATATTTTAACTTAAAACTCTCTTTGCGTCTCAGGATGATCCAAGCGCTGACAAAGAGAACTCTGTGCTGCCCCCTGGCGGCGTCGTTCCATCAACCAAGGCCAGCGAAGACAATGTGATTGACAACCCGTATCTCCGGCCCGTCAAGAAACCCAAAGTGAGGAGGAAGAAATGACCTCACTCTAATGATGAACTCGTTTGCCTCTTTTGTTGCGGCGAAGATGTTTTCTCCTCTTAGAGATGAAACTTAAAACCTGCTGTGAGAGCAGGAAGCAGCCGCTGACTGGTGGACACTGTTTTTTTATGTTTTCTTTACACACCCACTTCATATTGGGATTTGTATGCAACAAATGTTCCATGTCACCTCTGCCCGTTTTTTGTACAAATGCAAAAGGCAAGTTTTTTTTTTTTTTATTAACTCTTACAGTATCAGCCAGGTGAGGATTTCTGCAGCTTCAGGCGACTCCTCGCGGCATCCATGTTGTGAAGTGATTTCATGCCTCAGCAGTAGAGTTAAAAGTACAAACGCAGATAGGCCAGTTTGCCCCTGTGCCTAATGAATCCATAGTCTTTGGGTACCTGAGGGGAGGAAAGAAAAACAGAAGCTGGTTTTCATACATGTGGAGTTCAACCTTTGCTGTTTTTGTTTCTACATTCATAGTGTTGGATTGTCTTTTAAATACAATGACTTGCCAAAGTAGTGGTGCTTTTTTGCTTTTTTTTTTCCCTTCAAAGTTTGTTTTGTAAAACCTCAAGTCTCTTTGGATTTAAGTAAAATACAAAGAGATTTGGACAGCCCAAATCTCTTTGTATTAAAATAACACATTTGTAAAGTGGGATCAAAATGATACTTGATTTTTTAAATATTTTAAAAATAATGTGCAGTTTAGGGCAGCAACTACTGATTATTCTGACAATTAACTGGATAAAAAAATGGCATTCTGCTGATTTACACTGAAATCATTTTATACAATATTAGAAATATAATAGAAGATGCCAATAGACGAATTACATTTTTAAAGAAGAAAAACATTTTATTGCCTAAAATGCATTGATGGCATTTATTTATTGTTTGCTTGATCATTTGAAGCAAAGGATGCATCTGCAGCTAAAAAATATTTGTAAAATAAAAAATAATTAGCAGTGTTTAATTTTTGGATTAAGTAGTTAATAATTAGAAGGTGCTTAAAAGGAGATATTTTTTAAGGAGAATTTGATTTGGTTGCATTGAATTTTATTTATAGGTGTCAACATGAACAAAACTGAAACATCCTATTCACACTTTTCAGGAAATCAGCCACGTTTAATTTCTTGCTTCAATACTTAATACTTTAATACTTTGTGTTGATCTGTTTCATAAAAGCCCAAACAAGAAGCAGTGAAGTCTGTGGCGTTAATGTGAAAAGTTCAAGAAGTATAGGTATATATTTAGTTTTTTGGTGTTACCGTCACTTTGACAGCTTGCTTGTCCAGCTGCGGCAGTTTGGACCAGTCTGGTTTCCCGAAGCACATGGGCCACTTCACCTTCCTGGTTTTTGTTACGATGTGTTCGTACATCCCAGGGCTGAGTCAGGAAGAAACGGCTGTTAGCTCGGTTCAACAATGCGGCGTATTTATGGATCGCCTCTCACCCCGGGCTGACACTGGCGGCGTTTCTGTGTATTTTGAATTTATCTTCATAACAACCGAACGGAGCGCTACCGTGGAGAGGAACTCTGGATTTGCTCTGATCTCTCTGGTACTGCTGAGGTGATGGAGTCAACTGGAAACATTCACAAATGAATTTAAATCCATAAAGCTGAAAAGTCAAAGTTTCAGAAAGAGCGGGAGTTTTTAGAGACAGACATCCAATTTCATTGCGTTAAATTACAAAGAAAAGTTTCTTTTCAGTTCTATTTGATATAAAAAGCATTTTTATAACAACTGAAGATAACAGTTACTTGATTGTGCCATTTCATAGCACAATAAGACTGGCCCTTTAAGTACACAGTTCTCTAAATCCCATTCCTTTGTTCAAAACCATACAAGAGCCTGAAAAATACTTTTCTTTGATCATGAATATTTCATGTGTGAAATTATTGAATTGAAACCATCACACTGATCAGGCTCGAATAACAAACTTGCATTTACACCAAACTTTTCTTTTTCTAATTTTAAAATTGTCTTTTTAAAACTTAGTCGATATGAAAGATGGACTTGATGGCCAATTTTAAACTTGGCCATCAAGTCAGATAATTGTTGAAAAACAATTACTTTTGTTTCTGTTCTGGGAATGACTGGACATTCTGAATGATTCTTTTCATTAGACTGCCTTAGAAAAACATTGTCTTTAGTCAAAGGCTTATTCCAAATCTTTGTAATACAGACTAGACTGCAAGAGCTATTCTTTAGTATAAGCTACAGCAATATTTAATTTCCCATTTGGACAAAAAAAAGCATTTTTGAATTTGATGTCTGTCTCTTCTAATGTTTGCATTACATAATGAAGAAATTATTTGATTTTTTATTGTCCATCTAAACCAATGCCAGGGACTAAAATTGTAGATCTATAACCTTCAATACATTAGACTTGAATGCCCATGCATCATATTTGCTTTGTTATTAAGTCATAGATTCTTGAATATTTATGTAACATAATTCTGATCGCCGCTGCATCAAGCAGTTTTGGTTTTACACAAGATAAAAGACATAAAAAACAGAAACCCATAAGGTAATCTCAGGTCAGGAGAGTGAAAACTCACACGTGTTCTTTATTAAACTGAGTCAACCTCTCCATTTGACTGAGTGAGGGAAAAATCCATCTCACTGTGCCAAAGATAAGAAAACCCATCGAGCTTTGAGCTTCAACAAACTTTATCAGGTTGTGTTTGTGCAGGGCGTCCATGAGTTCTGCTTGAGAAATAAAATACTTCAGTGTGAAGGAGGTTGGTCCTTCACACTGAATGTCGGTCTTGTAAACTGAGGAAAGATGTGCTGCTGAGAAGGTGAAGTGTTTTTTTTTCCCAGCAGAAGAATTCAACAGATCACTTTTCACATGTTAATCGTTGAATCGATGCAGGATGGAGTTCTGAAACAACCTCACCTTCCCTTACCAAAATGGAAAATGTATGTCTTAGAATCAAAGAAAACTCCTCTGAAGTGTTAGTTTGCACATTAAAACAATAAAACCATCAGTGCAAAGAAATATTACACCAAAGAGAAGAATCTTCTAGATGAAAATCACATCATTTCTTAAAACATCACTGTGACTTACTGCATAATTCAAGCTTTAATTCATTATAAAATGATTGATTCCACATTAATTTACCACCTAGACAGAATCAGTCTTGCTTTCTTTTTTTGTTGTTGTTGAGCAGGTTAAAAAAAAAGAGTATATCTCTAATCTTTTGCTATTTCACTGAAGAAAATAACGTTTTTGGCGCAGGTTATTTTAGTTAGATAATATCTGTATTTTATATCTATATGCTATCGCATTTTCTTTGATAAATGTTGACTGGCGTTTCTGTCGATAACTTAAAAGTTAATAACCGCTTTGACATGGAGTATGAATAATACCTTAGAAGGTGGAAAACGAGTGTCAGTCCGGGCAGAGAGAACGTATCCCTTATCACTCTCAGGTCTGGTTTCTAGATTGTAAACAATGGTGCGAAACTGTAAAGAAAACAGCAGAAAATTCAACATTACATAGACTCTAATCCAAATCTCCTGTTTCTACGTCAATTACATCTTTCACATTTACAAAAGATTCACAGATTTACTCATTGGGGTTTAATCATCCAATCCACAAAAAATGTGGAATTTAAACATAAACAAGGCGGGGTATAAACAGGCTAATTTCCGGTTGTTTTTTTTCATTTTCAGTAGCCTACTTTTAGATAAGGCTATCGTCTTAATAAAAAAATAAAAAAATTAAAAATACAACATAAAATGCACGCTGCATCTCAGATTAAAAAACAAAAAAAGAAAAGAGTAATTTGTGAACAACTTATTCACCTCGTGGTTGGCATAGCAACCCGGTCCCAGATGCGGCGGTTTCCGAGCTTCGTGTCTTTTCGATTGGTTTCCTAATCGGTCGGGCGGAAAATAGCGGGGATACAGTTTCCTGTCCTGTGAGCTTCCAAATCTAATTCGACGAGAAAGCAACCTTGACATTTTAGAGGCAAGCTGTCAACAGGGCGAGTAAAACTGGCTGAAATGTTTCGGGCCGTTACTACAGTAACACCATAGTAACACAATGGAAGTGTGTTACGTAGCAAATGTAGCCGTTTGCTTCGTTCAAATGTAGCAAACGGCTTTGCTGCAAATCCAGATTAGCAATTTCCGACTACGTAATAAAACCTCAAAATTTTGAGATTGTCAGAAATTCTCAAAAGTAAACTAATAAAATAAAATTTCAAGTCATAAATTTCCTATAAAAACTAGAATTTTCTAGAACCCAAAATGTCTGAGCTGCAGAAGTTTGCGAGAAAAAAAAAACCCTCGAATGTTGAAATTCATTTCAAAAGTTTTAGAAAAAAAATTTCTAGAATTTTTCTGATTTTCAAAAATCAAGAATGTTCAACCTTTGAAGCTCAAAATTTCACTTTTTTAAAGGACATTTCAGGGATTCATTTAAAAATATTTTTTCTTGCAAATGTTTGACAATGGAGTGTTCAAATTTATGACATTAACCTCAAAATTTTAGGTTTTTTCTCACAAACTTTTGACTTCTGAAGCTCAGAAATGTCTTCTTTTTCTAGAGCAACAGCAAAAATTTACTCCTTTTCTATTTAAAATGGTCTTAATATGCACATTAATAACAGCTCTAAAACATTTATAAATACACACACACAGATGTTATATATACAAACATTCAAATTCCAAAATACTTTATTGATTCCAAGGGGAACTTAAATGTTCTTATAATGTATTAATTCAATATTCTTCCAAAAGTTGTAGATGTTAAATTAGAGGCAATTTACAGTACATGTAGTAGCATTTGCAACATCAAATGTTTTGATAAATATCCAATGAGGCACAAAATGGATTAGCTGGGCTTGCAAGGCAAAGTAAACAGAGTAATTTTAGTTGTTTTTTTTTTTTTTTACAAATAAATTACAGTTTAAGCAAACACCTTATAACAGTGATAAACTAATGTGGCCGAACCCTGACAAGTGAAAAATAGATATTTTACACAGCCACCTTTTTTTGTTTTAGTCATGCTAGTATATGATTTAAAAAAAGCAAGATTTGAGGTCTGTAATGTTCCAGCCAGCATTCAGTGAACACATGCATTTTGGCAATAAAGGCATTCTCAGGTGAGAGTGCAAACTGCTTGTTTCAGGCACATGTTTCTTTAGCACATAGACATCAAATCAAATTTTATAACATACATTTTGGGACATTAAAAGATGAAGAAACAAAAGGAATGTGTTTAACTCTTAAAACGTCTGCCAGGCAATTGCTAAAGAAAACTGAACAAAAGCTTCTGTGGCTATAGAGGTTCAGACATAGAAGCAACATGGCAGCTTCATTAGGGACTGAAAAACAGTGGAGTGCATCTTTGGATGAACGCTTTAATCAAACTGAGGGACTGCGATCGATGGACCTTTGGGGTCGTCAAACCGGTCCATTGTGTTTAGCTGCATGATCATATGCAAGCCGTACACAAAAATGAGCAGCATGAGCAGCGAGGTGATGAGGCCCATCCAAATCCCAGCCGTAAAGAAACCGGCGCAGTCGCTGGCGTAAGAAAAGTTTGTTCCATTGGACAAACGGAAACCCTGAATCTGCATCCGAAAAAAAAAAAATAAAAAAAATAATTATATATTTTTAAAAATCATAATTTTCTTAAACTAATCATTAAAATCAGCACTAATCTCGCATTCATGCGAGATTAGAACAGTGTTTTTCAAAATGGGGCCGCTAGAGAGCACTGTGGGGAATCAGAAAGTTAAATAAAAATAAATAAGAAATTAAATCCCATACATTTTTTAATCTTATAATTTTTTGCTTTGCATTATTCAATCATTTTTAAATATAAAACATAATTAAAAATTAAAATTTTGGTTTCTGATTGGCTGACAGTCAAATTAACCAAACCGCTTTGCTCCTCAAGCAAGACATTAAAAAGTTTATGACAAAAACAAAAAAGGCTGTGGAGAAGAACTGGTGGAATAAAGTAAAATATTAATATAACAAATAAAAAAATAGTACATACTTCCTTAAAGTCAAATATTTGATCAAATTTTCCACCACAGAACTCATGGCCAATTAAAATCACAAGGTGTGAGGCAGCATTGATGCTAAATGAATGTAAAAATGACTGAATAGTGAATAAAAAATAAACATTCTAAAAGTTTATATTTCTTTACATATTTTGTAAAGAAAACGGCTATTACCTGGAAGTCAACAAAATTCAGCTTCCACTGAGTGGAGTTTAGGTTGGCTGGGACAAGCAGGGTGTCTCTGAAGCTGCTGACCGACTGGCAGTGGAAAGAATACTCTGCAGGCGCGTAGATCCCATGACTCCCAACAAAAGACGCAGTCTGACCAGATGAACGCACCTGAACGGAGTCCAGAGTGAACCAGTTTCGAGCAGAAACTGGATAGAACTGCTGACTCATTGTAAACCTGCCAATTAGCAGAAGAAGAAAAAAAAGTTACTCGAACATGTATTGAGAAATGATGAATTGATTCCAACAAGTGAAAAAAGTATCAATATTATTTTAGTATAGAAATCTGAAAAGTTTATAGTTTCAGAAAAAAATGAGGAAAAAAAAAAATCTGTAATTTTTATTGATATATTTATTTATGGATCAATATTAAGAAATGTTTTCTTGCATCTTCACTTGCAAAAAGTGTTCTAAAAAAATTCTTACCAAGTTTCTAGCATTTAGCAAATAGAAAAAAATAGGTAATTCTAACTAAGGTAAAAGAAGAAAAGTTCAGTCTGATTTAACTCCAGACACTGAGAAATTTTTTTTTGTCTTTTCTCAGTGCACTTAAACTGTATAATAACTATAAGAAACTTTGACAGTAAAAACTCTGAAAATGTCTCATTATTACTGTTTTGTTTTTTGTTTGGATAAATAAAATATTATTGGAGTGTATTGGTGAAACACTGTAGTCTGCAAAAAAAAAAAAAATGAAAAAGGTGCAGCAGTTGAAAAACAAAATATAGTTTTACAATATATTATGTCTGCTAATCTAATCAGGTTTAAAGTTCAGACTAAATACATGCAGCCTTATTTTTCCATACAACTTTAAAAAGTTAATTTTAGACAGTTACTTTCTAAATACTTTCCATATTTCAGACTTTAGAAAAGTCAATCGATGACTGTCATTCAAAACATCACTCAAATAAGATTAAAGTATTTAGTGTGCAGCTTGTTGTCTTACCTCAGAGTGTAGTTCACATAGGTGAGCACAAGCCTACAGGTGGGGAAAAAGCAATACATTTAACTAACTTTAGAATCTAAAATAATAAACCAATCATCACTTAACTGAAAAACGCCGTCTTACTCTGAATTTGTGTCGTTACACATGGATCCTGATAATGATGATGAGTTTTCTTGAGCGAGGTCGATGAACCCCGAAGAGCCTGGAGGGCTGATGAAGAGATTCTGAGCCCACAGCATAATGCAGGGACGTCCAGTCGAATTACTAAATATTATAGGCGCTTTAACATCGGGTGTAGGGGCTTGTAACAAGGTCCGGCCCACTTGCTGGTTTAAGAAAGATGACACTGAAATTGCCTGAAAGGTAGAACAAAGTTCAGTGAGTAACTTCTATTAAAAAACCCAGAGCATGTCCAAACTTTAACCATTTATGTTTCTGACAGCTGTGAGATCTTACTTGTGATGGCTGCAGCCCTGTGTATACTGCAGTGAATGAAACATCTTTGGCCTTCAGGGAACTCAGAACTTTCCCTATAATCTCATCTAGTGACAAAAAAAAAAAAACAAACAAGTTATATCCATTATACTGAAATCAATCCCTAATTCTGTACTTAAACAGATAACCAGTATTTTAAACATACCATTTTTAGAAAGGACTTCCTTGCATGACTTGAGTGAGCTGCAAAACAATAAAGAATTGGTAAATCTCTGCGTTTCTATTACAAATGTGAGCAAATCTGTCAATGTTCTGATAATGTTGAAAAAACACAATTTTGAAATTGTAGTATTTCCTTCAAATTAGAAATAAAATTTAAATAAGCTTGTTCACGCGATAAGTCATTAAAAATTATGCAGCAGTGGAGGTGAAAGTGTCATGAAATGTCTCCATGTTTCAGCAATCATGATCTATCATCCATCAGAAGAAATGTCTTCGTTTCATTCAGGCACTGGGGAGACAGGCCATAAGCAGTAAATCAACTAATCGCATGACAAATTAAAATAAGCTCAATTATTTCCTTTTGCATGATTTATTGTTTATCTCTTTTCTTTCTCTTTCTACTAAAAACTGGACGACAAAAGCCTTCATTCTGGTGCTTTGATCTCAACTAACCATTGTTTTAAAGGACAATTTTGTTAAAGTCTTCATAATTTATTTTATTTGTTGTTTCTGTTGTTTTAGTTTATTTCTTACAGTTCCAGTGATAAACATTCACCAGAATTCAATGATAATAAATCTTTGAGTATGTATTTTTGCGTTATTATACTTGAAAATGGTCTCAAAACAACATTATCATTTATCATAATAACTTCTGTAACAGTTTATCATCTAGAAAACTTTTTGTGACAGGCTTTCATTTGTGGCATTTTGGGAAATTGTTGTCAGATTTCACATTAGAGCTATGGATTCAACACGTTCAAAAGATGTTTTATGAACAATCACTTCCTGTTGTCTTTATCGTTTCTGCCAGCAGTACATCTAATTCAATGCCCCTAAAAAAATCCTCACCTCATCCTACTACAAAACGTTTTTTGTTGAAAAACCTCAGTTTTCCCTAAACTGAAGTTTCTATTAAGAGAATTTATTTTCACAATTTCAATTTGTGCATTTTTATGGTCAATAGGAATGCAGCTGGTGATTAAACAGAAATTCGCAGAAAAACAAAAGAATCTCACTCGCAAGAGTAAGGCAGATTGATGATCAGTAAATTGCTGATTGATGTGTTGAGGCTCAGGTGAGACAGAGTGTCTGGATCGACCAGCAGTGGCGAAGCGCCGAGTTTCTGCTGCAGCAGGGTGGGGATGGCAGACTCTCCGGTCCACTCCAGAGCAGGAAAACTCACTGATGAGGAAGAGGACTGGAGTGCAGCCTGTAAAAAAGTGATTAGAAAGAGTTTTAATATTATGCAGGTTAGTTACCAGCTCATAATTAGTGCCCAAAATAAACCCACCTCAAGATTCCTAAAGGCACTTTCTTGCTTGTTTCCAAACACTCCACCAAACAGGGTGAAGTCATCTTTGCTTAACTAAACACAAAAAAATAAACATATTTAGTTAAGAAAAGCAACAAAATTTTCAAAATGAGTTAAGGAAGAATCAACACAATAACCAAACTGCAAAAAGCCCAGAACAATGAAAGCAGGAACCGTGAAAAGGGAAGTACAGTAAAAGCTCAGAGTCACGCCAGAATGAGAAGACTGTTCCACCGTCTCCTGCTTTTTCTCCTGATTCAGTAAGACTGCGCTTTTTGTTTAACATTTACTGCAGAGAATGAGGCTGGGTTTTAATTTACCCACTTGCCTATTTGTACAAAAAAGGCTCTGTGTGCCATGGGATGTCTCAACATGCCAGGAAGTCCCATAATAATACCTGCTTTTGATAACTGATGGCTTAAAATAACAATTCATATATATATATGACATTTGTGGGTTTTTTATTACAATTTATCTCCATCTTTGTTTTTAAGTACCAACAGAAATAAAAATTATACTTAGTGAATGCCAAACTGTTTAATAGGAAAGGATGTTAGCCTCAGCTTTCACAAACCACGTGTCAGCAAGAGCTAACTAATGTGTGTGATCCTCTGACCTTGTCCTGCAGAAACAGGAGCACAGTGTTGGAGCCAGAGCCAAACACAGGCGTGAGGTAGGCGGCCAGCTCCTCCATGGATGTTATGTGTCCAGCCGGTGGAGAGGTCAAAGATGGCAAACTTAAAATGACAAAAACAGAAGCTAAATGCTAATTCTTCAATTTAGTTGCTAAACATTTAAAACAGTCATCACAGCAGTTTACTGGTTTATTTGAGTCAATACATTTTCATTTAAATTAATTTCTTTAGTCTGTTAGATGTGTCTGCCATCACAAAAAAATAAATTCATTTACTTATCTGCAGCGTCTATTTGTGATCAAATCAGATGAGAGCTGATTAAGCTAACACCTGAAATGTCCTTTTTTAGTTTTGAGGAATTCAGATAATAATTTAAACAAATACATAATATAATTTATTAATTTTGTTTGGTTCATTAATAACAAGTACCTATATTCTAATTAAGCCATTGATTTGACACATGAGTACCCAAAAATAAAATCAAGTTTTAGTTTTTAACAATAATGTTTAGCAACATCAATTCAAAGCCTTTTTCGTTTCAAGGCAGATTGTTCTTTATTACTGTTTTTAATCGTAGAAATATTATATTCTACTCTAAAAAAAACTCATCCTCAGGCTAAATAAAGGGATTGCAATATGCAAATAAATTACGTTTATGTTACTAACTAAAATCACATATAATTCAATTAAAGGTCATAAGCTGAATGTTTCATGGCAATTTTCTAAAATGAACTTCTTCGTACATTTTGGTCACATTATTTCAAAGTCTTTAATGATCCAAAATTGTTTAATTTGAACCTAAATTCAACATCATAGTATCAACTAAAAGCTGTTTTAGTGTTCTCTCGGAGGAAACAGTTTGCTTTGAAATGTAACTCTGAAATGTTGCTAACATTCCTAATAATGCCAGCTAATCAGCTCGATTATTGAGCCTATTTTTATGTCATTGACCCACAATCACACAAAGCACAATTTGCAGCTTGAAGCAAAATATCTGCGTATTTGTACGCTGGAAATTTAAGTTTTATTATTAGTTACGCTGGACGTTTGTTTGTGAAAATAAATACAACACTCAATATTTAATGACGCCCACAGTTGAATTGTCGAATAAACTCTTAATAGTTTCTTTTCAAAAAGCAAAGAAGTCAGAAAAATTCCATATTTTCTTCACGTTTGTGTTTTAGAAATCCTAGACATCAAAAAGCTACCAAGCTACTTGTGTTAGCTTTAGCATGTAAGACCAAACTTCAAATGAGTCTTGATACGTAAATTTAAAAACGAAAAGAAATGTAAATACCTTTTGGTAGACCACATAAGAAGTGGCACTTGTGCCGTGCTGCTCCCTGAAGCTAAAAATGCGGCGAAAAAGAATATAAAAGCCATTATTGATCCTTCACTGAAGTTCCTGGATTCTGCCATTTTCGTTCTCCTTTCCGCACTGCCGTGTGTCACGTGACCCTAACCAGCTGATAGTCATGTGCGCAGGTCCAAAGAAAGAACTTCCTGCTTCTTTCATTCAAGCGCAGCAGCTAAAGACTGCTGCCCTTCCCATTTTATTCTGTTTTAGTTGAAATTAAAGCTTAAGAAAGATTTTAATTTACCCAACATGGTATCGCTGAACCTTTTAGCTCCCTTTCCACCTGCTTTAATGTTGAAAATACATCATAATGTTGCAATCTACAATAGAACACCTGCTATTGTTCTTAGTAACGCTTGAAAATGTATTTAAAGTGCGCTGACAGCTGTCAATGGTGCTGACGCGACCGAAAATCATGACTATTTACCACCACAGCTTTTATATGCCTACATGTTCAGACATAGCATACAAAATTTTGAAAACAAATAAAACAAATAAAGTAATTGCATATACAAGTAAAACTATATAATGCCTTTTGTCATATTTATAACGCCCAACGTGTTATCAGTCTGAAAAACCCACTCCCATCCACCCAGCTGTGGCGGCGGAGGGATACCACTGTGTGCATCCACGCAGGCAAAGCTGCATCTACAACTGGGAAGGAAGGATGGAAAATACTCAGAAACAAGCTTTGCTCCCGGGATAAACTGGTCAAATCTGAACAGAAATGCTGAACTCAACTTTAGGTGTGAAGAAGTCAACTCAAAGTGGGGTTTCACGCTGGGCCCATTGTGTTGTTAGGTGGGAAGAAGCATAGGCATAGAAAGGTAGACGCCGCATAAGCATCCTGATTGTACGTCAACGTCGCCGCCATATTGGGGGTGTCATTTATAGTGAGATTTACCCAAAAAGATTCTAAAAGAGATTTTAAATTAAGCTGTTTGTAATAATCCATCAATCCATTATCTGTTCACTTTTATCCCTATTGGGGTCGGGAGTTGCTGGTGCCCATCTCCAGCTGCGTTCCGGGCGAGAGGTGTGGTGCACCCTGGACAGGTCACCAATCTGTCGCAAGTTTGTAATAATGAATAAAGGAAATTATATTGATAGTAATGATAAGAAATCTAATTGTTTTATATACAAAACAATACTGGGAGGTTCTCATGAAGATCTAATTCAAAGTTTTTCAAAGTGAGGGCCACGGACCTCCGGAGGGCCACCAGGGAGGCAAAGGGGATCTTAAAAATTTGGAGAGAACATGTGGAAAAAATGGAAAATATTACACATTTTACATACGATTTCTACGCTTGTTGTAGAATTTTTATTATATCTAATATCAGATTTAAAAAGTCAGAATATACACTGCTCAAAAAAATAAAGGGAACACTCAAATAACACATCCTAGATCTGAGTGAATGAAATATTCTCATTGAATACTTTGTCCTGTACAAAGTTGAATGTGCTGACAACAAAATCATTGTTGATTGCCAATCAGTGTTGCTTCCTAAGTGGACAGTTTGATTTCACAGAAGTTTGATGTACTTGGAGTTATATTGTGTTGTTTGAGTGTTCCCTTTATTTTTTTGAGCAGTATATTACTTGATTAAAAAAAAATTCTACCACAGAACCAGAAGTGGACAGAAAACCCAGAAATTGTACTCAAGTAAGAGTCGCACTACTTCAGAGAACGGAAGAGAAGGACATTTTGTGCACCGAGACCTATTGGAAGACAACGACAGGGAACGACTGTCGTTCCCTACAGAAAATCGGAGTTCTCGAATTGCCACTGCCGTTTGTTGTTATACCTGTTAGAGTTTAGCTCTGATATGAAGTAACAGCCCGCCATTTTCACGGAAGCTAATAGTTGAAGCTAAAGTTTGCATCCGAGAGAGAAAAATATTCTTCATCTAAAAAAATAAAGAACCCCTTTTATTTGAAGGTCTGTGTGCTGTATTACTCCTGGCTTCATAAAAGTAAAAGTAACCATCCAAGAAATACTCAGGGAAGAGGAAAAAAGTATTTGGTAAAAGGTCTACTCAAGTACCCAGTAACTGATACAATTTTCAGTCATTTAATATTTAAAATTGCAGAATCAAACCAACCAAAATATAAATTTATGTGGAAATTTTGGTATTTTAATGACAATAATTTATATAAGTAACAAAAATAAAATAAAGAAAAAATCCAATCAGGCATAGTAAAAATTTTCCAAAACTTTTTCTTTGAAAAGTGTGTGATTAATTTTTTTAAAAAACATTTTTGTTTTGGGTAGAGAATCCTGAAATTTGACTCATTTAAGAGGAGTCTTAAGTTACTCAAGTAAAACTACACAGTACAGCATAGTAAAAATACTTTTTTCAAAAGTGTTACGCAAGTAAATGTAACTAGTTTTCTACCCAACTCTGAATAGAACTAGTTGCCAACTGAAATCATAAGGTATGAATGTAACAATTATTCAACAAAAGTGACAAGAAAATCATATAATTCAATGTTTCTTTATATGTTTTGTAGTCTGATCTAATCAACATCTGGCCTACACAAAACATATAGCCTATTGTACAGAAATAAATTAACCAAAATCATTTGAAACGTAATGTTGCTTTCCCAGGCGAACGTTCCACTCACAATATGGCTGACGCGCTGACGCATCGTCGGTGCTTCGCTACGTCTACGGGAAGATGGGAGAGAGAGGAGGATGCGCACTATTTCCCGACGCGCAGTGACATTGTTCTCTATCGCTCCACGGACAAGGCCATCTTTGGTCGTCTCCGCCGGTGACAGTGTGGGCTGTATTCCCCATTGATCATTAATGCCCAATGATTAATAAATAACACGTTCCGCTGAAGAGACTTTCAAAGCAGCCACGCCTGAGAGAAAACACAGGAGTTTTATTTATCAGCTTTTTTTGTGGACCCACTGGCATTATTTCCTTCTGCACCCCTTCATTTCCCAAGGCTGACAAAAAGAGGGCGAGACGGGAGAGGCGGTGATACAACATGGATGAGGAATATGATGTGATCGTTTTGGGCACCGGACTCACAGTGAGTAGAGACGAATAAAAACAGAGTTTGTGAACTTTTTAAATGATCCCTCCCCTCCACACACAGAGATAAGGCCTGCTATCGTTTCTGGAGTGAAAGCCTCAGCTGCAATTGTGCGCTGTGACATCAGATAATTGTGTTTGGATTTGCGCATTAGAAATATCGCTAAATAAAACTGCAATTGACCTTCTCGCCTGTCACTAAGATGCACGCAGATCTCATAGTCAGCTGGGTGATTTTTTAAACATTTTTTGTTGTTATTTCGGCTGCAGACTGTGCTCAGGGTTGTGTTACGCCCTGTAGCATCTTTTAGGCGTAACCCTTCAGTGTGTCATGGTTCTCTTTGCACAGACAGGCCTCCATCCTGGGGTTGGCGCAGGCCTTATGGCACAGCTTTATATTCACGGCTTTACTTTCCCTAAACACGCACTGCGACAGAAACACGCCGGTCAGGAAGATGTTTCATATTCATCATGTTTGTATTTGCAGCTAAAGCAGCAAATATTTATGTTTAATGTGTCACACGCCTCTCTAACAGTTGTTTATATGTAATAATAATAATAATAATAATAATAATAATAATAATAATAATAATA
>VMRN01000079.1:0-41640 GCA_010277015.1 Poeciliopsis turrubarensis | reverse complement strand
TAATAATAATAATAATAATAATAATAATAATAATAATAATAATAATACTACATTTAATAAAGAAAATAAAAAAAAAAAATATTTAAAAAGATGTATTCATTCACTCAATATAAATATTATTACAACTTTCTCTGGATCATAACATTCAAATTCAATTTAATGTGTTTGTAACTCATTAGTTAAAAAAATGTTCAAATAGTTATTTATTGATAGTGATGGTTCTTCTGTAGCAGTCTGTATTACAGTGAATTTGAAGAAGCCTCTGACTGAAGACACTGTTTTCTTCTGATATGGTCAGAGTTGCCCTTAATTTCATTTAATTTATGTAAAATCCTTTAAACTTAAGTAAAATAATATCCCTTTCCTTAATTATTTATAACATCAATAAAGACCCAGTATATCTTACCTAGTTGTTCTTTTAATTTACTTTCTAGTTATTTTCAATAATAATAAAACTTATTTTCTGATTCTCTTATTATTTTTCATGTATCTAATACATAGATATATGCTTTGATTTTTGTTCGTTTTGTGGCTGAAAATGATCAAATTGATTTCATAATTTCATGTAACATCCGCCATTTATTAAATCATTTATAGTGTAAATAATTCAACTATCCGTGATATCTTATTACCTGCAACAACTCCATGGTCAGTTAAATTTTGTAGGTCTTTACTAGTTATTTTAATTATAATAATGCTTACTTCTCTACTTATGAACATATATTTTGCCTGTATGTAAAATTTTCAACTTTTTGACAATTTTGAGGTTGAAGATGATAAAAATTGACAATTTTATTGAGTTAAAAGATGGACGAATATTTTCTAAAGATTTATTTATTTATTTATTTATTTCTACAGTAGATTAAGAGCAGAATACAGAAATTTCTTGTGGTGTGTTTGAAATAATTTGTGGTTAGAGTGAGGCATCCCGTGACAGTCAGCTCCTTTTTGGATGTAAAGATTTAGACTGAAACATATAAAATAATGTAGGGATGACATCATTAGTATTCGTAATGGTTATCATCATTGTTTTTGCTCGTTTGAAGACAAAGTCTATGATTTATTTTTGATATTGAACATCAACATCAAATCGCATTTTTTATAGACGTTTGCACTAACAGTGCAGCAGTTGTGTTCTGGTTGTGATGGTGCACTTTCTATAAACCTGTTAGCTATTGTTAGTTGAGCTATGGTTGTTTGTTTTCTGAGTGTTTCCTGGTTGTTTAATTGTTTCATGCAGGAATGCATTCTGTCTGGGATCATGTCTGTGAATGGGAAAAAGGTTCTGCACATGGACAGGAACCCTTACTACGGTGGGGAAAGCTCTTCCATTACACCACTGGAAGAGGTACAGCGGACAACAAATCATATTTAAAGAATTATTTTGTCATTTTTTTGTTAATTCCTAAGAGTTGATTTAATTTGCTTTTTCCCTTTCGTGTCCTGCAGCTTTACAAGCGCTTTACTCTCCCTGATAGCCCACCGGAGTCAATGGGCAGAGGAAGGGACTGGAACGTTGATCTCATCCCCAAGTTCCTCATGGCCAATGGTCAGTACCAGCTTAAATATACTGCATTAAACTTTCGCACATTTTGTCACGTCACAGCCACAAACTAGTTCTTATTGGGTTTTCCGACAGAAAGAAGCACAATAATGATTAAGTGAACATTTATATATTTGAATGGTCCAGTCAAAGTCCAGACCGAAATCCAGTTAAGAATGTTAAATTAAGAATGTGGAGGGATGTGCACAGAAGTTCTCCATCCAATTTGTCTGTCAGCGAATTATTGTGAAATTAAATGAAAATATGTTTAAAGTTGGGAAGGACACACCCGAAAATACTTCCAACTGTAACTGCAATGAAAAATGGTTCATGAATGGAGGCCTGTCACATGAATATGTTTTCCTGGACAGTAAATTGTCCCAGAAGTTAATAAATTAAACAATAATGTTGTATTTTGGGGTTATTTTCATGTAATGGCATAATAATGCAAGAAGAGATTCTCAAACATCAGTAAATTTTAAATTCTAATGAACACTTAACACTGGAACTGAAAAACATTTTAAATATCCAAAATAAATAAACAAACCAACTCAAAACAAGAAATGAAATTAATTATGAAGTGCCTGTAAACAAAATCATCCTTCAAAAAATGGGTTAGTTAAGACCAAAGAAGACTTTTATCACCGAGATTTTGGTAGAAAGAGAAAAACGATAAATCATGCGAATGGAAATTATTGAGCTCGTTTTACTTTATCGTGCAATTAATTGATTTATTGCTTATTGCGACAAGCCAGTTCATGTCACAGTTTTCAGCTCTTTGATTCATTTGAAAACCATTCTTCACTGACTTCCTATTTCAAAATCATGTGGTGTTTTGTGTTGGTCGTTCTGCTTAAAATCTCATTAAAATATGGTGAGGTTTCCTGTTATCCAAGGGATAATATAAAGTCATCGCAGAACCTTAAATATCATAAACATAAGATAAAATAAGATGTTAAGAAAATCGTAGCAAGAGTTTTTGGTCTAGTTTCTTAGTGCAGTTGAAATAAGTGAAAAGTAGCTCAAAAGCAACATTTCAAGAAGATATTGGAATTAGATTTGAGTAAATAATTCCTTAAAAATTTATTTTAAAAAGTACTATTTCCACTAGATTATTTTACTGAAAACAAGAGATTTTTCTTATGTTATAAGTGAAATAATATACCAGTAGAATTAACACTTTTTAAACAATATTAAGAAATTATTGCTGAAAAGTTGCTTGTATGCTAATTTTCTTTTATTTCAAGTGTACTGAGATATTTGCAGTTGAAATTAAGCCAAAAGTACTTAGTAAAACTTTGTGTTTTTACAGTGAAAGATTGAAAGAACGAGTGTGTGTATTTTAGGTCAGCTTGTGAAGATGCTGCTATACACAGAAGTGACTCGGTACCTGGACTTTAAAGTGGTGGAGGGAAGCTTCGTTTATAAAGGAGGAAAAATCTACAAGGTGCCGTCAACCGAGACAGAGGCACTTGCTTCCAGTAAGACTCACAAAACTCCTCGGATACAAATACACAAAGAGCTGCACTCGTATTTTACAGTTTCTTGAGATGAATCGTCTTATCTTAATGTCTAGATCTGATGGGAATGTTCGAGAAGAGAAGGTTTCGGAAGTTTTTGGTCTTTGTGGCTAATTTCGACGAGAACGACCCCAAGACCTTTGAGGGGGTTGACCCTAAAACCACCACCATGAGGGACGTCTACAAGAAGTTTGACCTGGGCCAGGACGTCATCGACTTTACTGGACACGCCCTGGCCCTCTACAGGACAGATGAGTAAGACTTGGGGAAAAAAATTTAAAATAAGTGCAAATATTTCAGGAATTTACTGTAATGTAAAGATTTACTTGATTGTTTTATATCTGCATCCAGCTATCTTGACGTTCCCTGTTTGGAGACGATCAATCGTATCAAGCTGTACAGCGAATCTCTGGCGCGTTACGGAAAGAGCCCCTACCTCTACCCGCTGTACGGCCTGGGGGAGCTGCCGCAGGGATTTGCCAGGTTTTTAAATAATTTCTCATTAATTAGTCAAACTTTCTGTACAGAGCAGAAAAAAGCTCATTCATCTTTTATTGCATTTGCATAATTTCACTTTTAACGTTGGTTTAATATCAAGCCTTTAGTTTGCGTAAATTCATTCGGGAAAGAAACACTGCTATGTAAAGAAGTTATTTTTAACCAATTTTGCACAGTTATTGTGGCGCTGCACCAAGAATTACTGAAGGAAACGACATAAAAGTCTCAGAAGAAGAAACTGAACACAACTTCCTCCTTCAATGTAAACAAAACTGGAGTAGCGATTTTACTGGTTGGAGGATTTTACTGGAAATCCTGAAAATAGTTTCTTTAACTCATGAGTTATTCAAAACATTTGGCCAATCAACACAGAAATGGTTACCTAGAAAAAGAATCTGATTTCATGTCTGAGCTGCTTAGTCATTTTCAACCCTATAGAAAACCAGTTTGTTGAAAACAGTTAACTTAATTTTTTCTTTATAGATTAATGTACCCAAATCGAAGGATGTGTGAAATTGTGCTTCTGCAGTACATACGAATTAATTGTTTTAATTTATGTCTGTAAACAACAGTAAAAGTGGGAAAAAAAAATATAAAACAAAACTCCATTTAATTTGATTTAATTTGTCTGCTAGGCTGAGCGCAATCTACGGAGGAACCTACATGCTGAACAAGCCTGTAGATGAGATTGTAATGGAGGGCGGCAAAGTGATTGGAGTGAAGTCAGAAGGCGAGGTATGACAGCTGGGGTATGTTATTATTTATGTAATAATAACAAATGTCTGTAAACGTGCTGGACGAATTTCTCTCCTGCTGCAGGTGGCTCGGTGCAAGCAGCTCATCTGTGACCCCAGCTACATCCCGGACCGCGTCCGTAAGGCGGGCCAGGTGATCCGTGTCATCTGCATCCTGAGCCACCCCATCAAGAACACCAATGACGCCAACTCCTGCCAGATCATCATCCCTCAGAATCAGGTCAACCGCAACTCTGGTGAGCATTTTCCAACTGCAGGACCTCATTACATTTACATATTTAGCAGAAACCGATTCTTTGATGCCATCTTAAAAAATATAGCTAAAAATCTGTAATGTCGCATTATGTAATAATGTAATAAAGTCAAGTTTTAAAATGTATTAAAAGATCAGCAAAACTGCATTATGTAATAATAGACACAAAATGTCATGAAACGCATTTTGAATTGTTTTGCCTTGAGCAACATGTAGATTAATACCAAGGGTGCTGATTGAGCTTGAAAAGGTGACTCAATGACCAAAAGTTTGGCATTTATTGACCAAAGTTAAAATTTTTAATTATACTGATCTTTTTTAGCAGATCAGTATAAAAACCTCAGCAGAAGAATTAGCATAATTTGTTTGTGACGTTTATTACATTATCATTTCTAAAAAGAGCTACCTACCTACACATTTTGTAATAATTGGTGGAAAATATAGTAATGGTACATACGTGACAAAGTATTGCAAAATGCGTACAATGATTTTATTATATTTTGCGTAATAACATTACAACTTAAGTCTGATTTTATTACATTAATACATACCGTGGCATTACAAGATCTCTGACATTTTCTCTGACATGCATTTGGTGTATCTCTCAATTTGCTGCCTATTATTAAACAAACCTGATAGTTAACTCTGAACATGTAATTTTATTTATCAGCAGATCTGCTTGACAATTTGCTCTCCTGTCACAATTTAGCTACTTAGCTAATAGCATTACCAATGGACTTGAACTTATTACAAGCTGTACTGAAAGTAATCAGCCAAAATGGAGCCACCCTTGTTAAAAAAGTCTGGGTTTGGGATAATATGTGAATGTTTAAGTGGACAAATGACCTAGACCAGCTCTAAAGGGATTCTGATTGACTTTTCTTTTTTTAAATGACCAGACATCTACGTCTGCATGATCTCTTACGCTCACAACGTGGCGGCCCAGGGGAAGTACATCGCCATCGTCAGCACCACAGTGGAGACCAGCGAACCCGAGGCTGAGATCGAACCGGCCTTGGAGCTCCTGGAGCCCATTGATCAAAAGTCAGTGACATCTGTCAGCACTTTCTGCTTTTATGCTTTAACAACTGGCATCTGCAGAAAATGTTTTTATAATTTGCAAAAATATAGTATTTACTGTTTGTTTTTCCTCAGGTTTGTGGCTATTAGTGACCTTTATGAGCCTACAGATGACGGCACTGAGAGCCAGGTAAGATTATTTCCCTCTTATATGTTGGTTTTGGTTAATATGCTAATTAAACAAAAGTTTTTTGTTGTAAAATCTTCAACATTCATGTATTTATGTTCAAACTATTACATTACAATAATGTCTTAGTGAATATTCTCTTTGTATTCACATTGTTAAATTATGTAATTATGTAGATTTCACATGTTGCACATTTTTGCACTTCCATTTGGGTTTCTAAGGCTTCTAAAATCAGCATGAGTGCTAAGTTAATGTTTTTGGTGTCTGCAAAATTATCCTTTTCAAAAACTTTTGGAATGTAACACACAAATCAGCAAGCACTGTCTGTTACTTAGCAACCTCAGCGGAATCCAACCCGTGACCTAGTAACCCAAGCAGATTTCCAACACTTTCAGTCAGCTGGTTTTACCACTATATGCAGTGTACAATGGCTACTGGAAAAGACAAGTGTTCTGTTGTTGGCTCATCTTTCAGAAGCTACTTGTTGCGTTCTTGTTGATGGTGCTGTAGGCTCTACTAAAGCTTTCCCATGTATAATTGTGGATCTCATTATTGAAAAATGGTTTTGTGCAAAAAATTTGATGAACATGTTTTGTATATTGCGCAGAACTCTTCAATGAAGCACAGCAGGTCACTTTTAAACTAAAAGGGATCAGATATTTTGCATTGCAGACTTCTGCAACTGCATAATGCTAGCTGAGCAGTGTGCTGGAGTTCCCCCTTTTTTCAAATATTTTATCATGCAAATGATTTCAAAAGCAAAAGTGCAAATGCAAAACTAAACTGCTTCTTAGGCACCAGCATTTTGTTAAAACTGCTTTCAGCTCCAAACATAACTGCTGCCTCAGTCTCAGTGTTAAGCTAGTGCTACGTTAGCATCAGTTCATTCCCTTAAGCTGCTTAAGCGTTGTTTCTTAATGTTATTGATGTGTTAGTGTGCCTACAAACACTCTTTATGCAGGTCTAAATCTGAACAAATAAAGCATGGTTTTGTAAAATATCAACTAGTGTCATATGGGGCTCATTTATTATTTTTTTCAGTACATATAAATATTAAATTCTATGTAGTGTATTAGTATCCCCAACTAATCAAATTATTATTAGCTCAAAGAAACAGAAAATAGGCCTTGATGTCCTGCTGTTTGGACTAATTAAAGTACTTGTTAATAAATCATTAACAATATATTATTATAGACATGTGATCAAGAAAAATGAACTGGTTACTACCCAACTCTGTATATAAACATAATTAAATAACAGTTAAATTTAAGATTTAAGGGATAAAGTTTTTTTCTCATCTTCTCTCAAAGTTTCTGAGGCCCCCACAGTGGGTACTGCCCGTTACCTAGTAACCCCAGCTAAGCCCAGGCTGTTCCCTGGCAACCCAACTGCAGTAAATGCAACTAGATACCGCCCAAGTCTAGCAATGACTACTTTGTACAAACAGATTTTTTTTGCATTATATGAGATCTAAAGCACTGTATCTTGCTGCTTTGTCATTTTTTACCTTAAAAAGTACAATAGTTTTATTTGAAATTTAGAAGAAATGCTGTCAGAAATTTGTAAAAAACTAAAAAAATTCACAACAAATTTTGAAAATCAGACATAAAATGATAGACAAATTGCCATCGATTCTCACTGTTTTCTTCCAGGTCTTCGCCTCGAGCTCCTACGATGCCACGACTCACTTCGAGACCACTTGCAACGACATCAAGGACATCTACAAGCGCATGACTGGGACCGACTTTGACTTTGAGAACATGAAGCGCAAACAGAACGACGTGTTTGGGGAGGACGAGCAGTAAGGGCGGTCTGAGGGATTTCTGGGAGCAGAAAAAGAAGCGAAGGCGGAAAAGGAGCCGAGAGACGGCGTCTGCCTCCATTTCTTTTCTCTTCCTCCCTCTCTCCGCTCTCAATGAAATTTGCTCACAAACAAAAACACATACATGCTTTTCAAACACTCCCTTCCTCTGACACAGAAAAGCAGGGTTGAGTAGGTCTTTCTTTCAGTTGTGAAATATACAGTATAGTCATAACTTTAGCTTCGTCATTAGGGGTGAGTTTTTGACTTGTTGCAGATTTTCAGAACTTTTCAGTCCGTTTTTGTCCGTCATTTTCATATCAGGCTTTAGCTGTTGGCAGGTCTGAGCTTAACGTAAAATCT
Organism: Poeciliopsis turrubarensis; assembly: GCA_010277015.1. NCBI lineage: Eukaryota > Metazoa > Chordata > Actinopteri > Cyprinodontiformes > Poeciliidae > Poeciliopsis > Poeciliopsis turrubarensis. The sequence goes on along the minus strand of VMRN01000079.1, from coordinate 33,700 downwards.
CGCAGGGTCACCTCCAGTTGGCATGCATGCATCTTTTACACAGTAGTTATTGTATATAGACTGGATCAACTCAGCGGTTTAAAGACCGGACCGCTCCCGTCAACCCTGCTTTCTCTCCCCGACTTTTACCTGCGTGACTTAAAACAGACGCCGCTCCTTTTTTGGCGAAAACTTAAATGTGATCCAAACAGGCATATAAATGGGCTGTTCTGTCAACTGGTTGTGCTCACTTTTGCAACGCTGTTGTGTTCTCAGTGCAAGCAGGAAAGTTAGTCAGTGGCTATACCTGTCACCCTCCAACCCCTCTACATAAAAAAACAAAAAAACAAAAAACACTTTTCTTTGTCTCAGTTATGTAACAACAGTTTTGAAACTGAATAGTTTACTTTCTAACTTGTTAAATTATTAAAGAGTTTATTTCTATATAATGGGTGCACATTTCACTGGCTGAAGTTATGAAGTTTACAGAGGAGTGGTAGAAACTGTGGTCTTCAAGTTGAACTTAAAAAAAAAGGGAATTCGTGGAAAACAAAGACCAGACGTTGGTTTGTGAGTCTTTTTTGGGGGAATGGCCTCAAAGAAGTGAAATAGGAATAGATTGGAATGTGGCATGGAGGAAAGACTGAATGTTGGGAATGTTGTTGGGTTTCTTTATGGGGTTTTAAAGATGAAGACTGAAATTTCAGCTCTAGGTGGAACCACCCCATCTTATCTTGGTTGTTTGAAGCCTTGTGTTTTACGTCGTTCCCTTTCTAGATGTGAGGTGGAAGGAGGACTTTGTAGCGTAGATGCAGTCACACGTGCGACCCATTCTGAACGAACCGAGTTGCTTTTATTTAGCCTTAACGTCCGGCCCGTCTCCGACGCATGGACTCCTTCAGAAAAATCGACTGCTTTGTTTTAACTCAGAACGTTGTTGCAGGTCAGTCTTGTGCCAAAATTGGTCTTTTCAGTTATTGGCGACGATTAAAGTTCACATCAGCAGAGAGTGCAGAGCTGGAGGGAAATTGTTTTGTTTCATACGAGTTTAAGGGTTTTATCATACAACTAAGAGGAAATAGACAGGTTGCTGCTGTCATTTGCTAGAAAAGCGGCTTCATCTCAAATTACCACCCACCACCTAATCTCATGTCTGTGTCTTATCCTTACAATCTATTTATTTAAATTCTTGGTGATGTCAAATGCTGACTCATTTCAAAATTGTTTTGTTGCTCTAATTTGTTTGTTTATTTGCTGTGTCATATGTTATGTTTACCTTATTAAGTGATCATTCCATGATTTGATGTTACGTCGTTAGCGTTCCTCTGACATGTTTTGGTGGAAGGAAAACTCAACCTCAGCCTTGAATTCACACTGTGCACCGTTCGGCTTCATGTGTGAAACGTTACCTGAAGAAAACTGGAATATTGTTTACCTGTTGTTCCCTCTCTCTCTCCTCACCATCCTCTCCTTTTTTATTTACTGAGAACAGAAGCCTCCTGTGGTTGCTGTTGCTGTTTTTATTTTCATCCAGTATGGCCTTTGAAAACCACTATCAACAACATCCCTCGAAAATTGACAAAAGAAATAGTCCAGGCTGAGTAGTAGAAATCTTACTGTCCTTGTTTGATCACTAGTATGTGAACAATACCTAATGTCTTGTGTAACAAATAAAACCAATTAAACTATGAAATGAAATGATAGAAAAATAAAAAGCACATGGCAAACCTGGAGAAATGGCCTCAAATTTCTTTTTCATTTTCTGGGAATAATATAATTTGACATACATACAACAACCTTACACATGTGGACTGAACAGCTTACAGAGTGATGCTTTTTTTAAAAATTACATATGATAAGACAGGAAGGAAAACTACGGCGTATTTAGGACCATTGTTGATAAAAAAAATTGAGTAAATTTCTGACAAAAAAACCCCCCAAAATTTTAAGATTAAACTCCTAGACTTTTTCTAAAACAAAAACAAGGAAATTTCTATTTTGAAAAGTGGAACAATTTATAAAAAAAAAAAACTACAAAATTGAGTGATTAATCTCAGAAATCTTTTTGAAAAGAAAAACAAGATCAGTATTTCAAAAATCTAAAAATTCTGAGCTGCAAAATTGGACATTTCTGAGGGTTTTTTTCTAGCATATATTTGACTTTCAAACATTTTTTTTCCTTCAAAAAATCTCAGATTTTTCTCAAATTTTTTGGACTTCTAGCAAATTTCCAACTTCACAAACTCAGAAATTTCCTTTTGTTTGCTAGAAAATTTCTGAGACTTTTTTAGCAAATTTTTGACTTGAAACTCAGTTTTTTTTCACATAATTATCTCAGCTTAATCTAAAAATCAAAGTTTTTGTAGCAAATTTACAACTTTTCAAACTTACAGCTAGAAATTTTTTTAGCAGAAATGTACTTTGTTTTTTCCTATCTGCAATAGACCTATTGTGCCATTGTAAAAGAATGACATATGATAATTCCAATAAATAACTTTCAAAGCGCCAGCATAAATAGATGATCTGTTGTTGCCATGCAACCAGAAGCACATCGAGTCTCTGTGACAGACACAAAACGAGGAAGAGATAAAGAGCCTCTGTTCAGTTCTGTATTTGAGTAACTGAAGATTTTAACTATTATTTTCCTAACTTCTTCTTTCTGCCTCCAAGCTGCACTGCCCAGCCCTTCCTGTTTCACAACCGCCTCTGTGTCTGTCGATTTTATCCAGCGGACTCCCAGTCAGCTTCGTCCTTTGTGTGGGTCTTGGTACCTGAGCCGTGCTGTGGGCAAGCAACAGGTGGAGCGAACTCAGCTTGGGTTACACATTGTTCACCACGTAACTCTCATAGGAGTGACTCAGCAGTCTCTCGATCTCCGCCTTGGGAACCACCCAGCATTTGCCCAGGTGGCGCTTTTGCACCGAGTCTTTCACCGACTTGTCCTGTAAAGTCACGTCAATCTGCTGTGCTGCCCACCTCAGGATTCCCGTCGCTTGAACCCCGTCTTTGTTTTTGGGGTGACGATCGGTCGTCACAGTTACAGTCATGTCTGAGTGCTGAAACTGGCCTGCAGGCAGATAAAGAGGAGAAATAATTCGCTGTAACTACATTTCCTCACCATGAAATTATAATTTAGGGTTTTGAGTAACAGTGAATTAAAAAGAGTTTCTGCAAAGTCTTAAAACATCATAACTTTAATCAATTTTATTTTTAGACTGATTAAAATCAGTCTGAATTTTAATGCTTTGGCCTTGAGAAATGTGCCAGTGGCGTACATGTTCTGGGATTTTTAGTTCTAGCAAACTGGTTGACAAAAGACAAGACAAATAAAAAAGTCCTTGTTAATTTACTCTCAGCTTCTTCATCATGTTAAGTTTTTATTTTTCATAACTCTCACAGGTTTTTGCAGTGGAGTATTACGGCCAGGCAAAGAAAAATAAAATAAATAAGTACAATTATCAGAATAAAGTCATAGCATTATGACTTTAGTCTGGTAATACTACAGTTTTATTCTCATATTATGATGTTATTCTCACATTATTACAACTTTATTTTGGTAATGCTACAACTTTATTCTTGTATTACTACTGCAACTTTATGCAAGTAATCTGCATAAAGTCTAAATATTATTACTTTATTCTCATGTTATTCTGACTTTATTGAGGTAGTAAAATGACTTTATTCCCATATTTGTCTTTTCTTAATTAACTTGGCCCTAATTTCATTCATAAGACATTTTTCTCATGTTATAAGTGAAATCATCTGCCAGTGGAACAGGTGCTGACCAGAAACACTTGGTAAGATTTTGTGTTTTTGTAGTGAAAATTAATTGGTTCTTGATTTGACAACAATTAAAAGTTAAACCATAATCCTGGATGTGTTCCTGACCAGCTACTTTTTACCAAGAAGCAATAATGTTACTAAACCCAAAGACTCTGCAACTCCTGATACAAGGTAAGATTTTAAAATCTCCTACGTTAAGCCAAAAACATCCAGCAGCTTACCCAGAAGGCCTTGGGTCGACCTTGACAGCCCTCTTCCATCTGTGATGTAAAACCCCAGGTGAGCCATCTGCAGGTAGTTGGGGTGTTTGTAGTGATGGAACAGCACCAGGAAGCGCACATCATTCGCCAGCTCGATCCAGCAGTTCTGATGGTTGTCCACGGTCACTGTCACGCCCTGCCTGGTCACAGATCCCTGCTGATTGGTGGGGAGGATCTCCTGTCCTTCCCCATCCACTACCACTCCATCCAGCGTCAAGGTGATCATGATATCAGCCGAACTGCCAGCAGGTAATGAGATGGTGAGCCGGTCGAAGTACGTCCGGGAACGGCCTTCTGCTCCAGGCTTTGGGGGAGCCCCGATCAGGTGACCGTCCACAATGATACCTGGAAGAGCAACACGCACACTCTGTAAACTCCAAAATAGTCACTAGGAGGTGCTAGAGCACCGGTTCCTTTTCCTCTGAAATAAAGGTACCCTTCTGAAATTTTTTTTTATTATTTTCAGTGTATTGTGTGTGACTCAAGAGAGCATATGATTGATCAGAAACAGGTAAATGCACATAATGTTCAAGTCGTGCCTTTAAAAAAAATCTCATCTTTCTTCAAAGGAAGCTGGTGGTTCTTTGTGATGCACAAGGTGGCCTTTTTTCCACTGAAGCCCCAAAATGTCTGTGTACGCCACTGCATGTTGCATTTAAGATGAAAAGCTTTGTTTGTAAATATGTTCTTCTAACTCAACTGGCCTAGTTTTAGCTTTACCTGCTTTAGATTCTAACAAAAAAGTATATAAAAACTTTTTTGCTGTTTACGTCTAAATATTAATGTTACGTCAAGGAGAAAGTGATGATCTTTTCTACATAAAATAGAGTAAAATAGAAAATAAGTTACTGATCCCCAAAGGGAAATTGCTTACATGCTAATAGCTACTCCAACCTAAGTGTTAAATATTGGTGCATGCAAAAAAATAAATAACCATACACATTATGAAATTTATAAAAATATATTCATGTAAGAGTGACATAGCACACATGTTGAAGTATTTTTTAGCTGCAGATGCATCCTTTGATTCAAATGATTAAATGATTAAGTGTTCACAAAAGGAATGCTATGCAAATGCATTTTATCAATGAAATGTTTATAAAAAAAATAAATTTTTGCACTTTTATTATGTATTTCTAAGCGTGTATAAAATGTACTTAAGTGGTTTCATAAAAAATGTGCTGAATCTACAAATTTTTACTTGATTAATTGTTAGAATAATCAAATGTTAGCAACTGAACAAATGTTTACCTCGCTCTGGATCCTCCAGAAGTCTGAGAACGTCATTGGCTCTGCCGTCTACAGTGAAACACAGATCCTGGTGCAACTTTGGAAGTCGGACCACAAAATGAGGATCTCCATCCACTACAACAGAGAATCCAGCAGCTAAATAAAGCTGGACGTCACGAATTTGTGATTTAAAATAATAAATAAATCCTGACCTGATGAGGAGATGAGCCTCACAGAGTTGAATCTGGATTGAGGTTCTAAAAGGACAAGACATTCAACTAAAGGACACTCCTCCTCACTCCCATCCACTGAAACCAATGACAGGACTAGACATGTATTGCAGAGAACAACACTATTGTGAATTACACTCTCCTTTGAAATACTTACCAAATGAATCACTGCTGTCGTCCCCTGAGAAAACACAGGAATGTTTAACGTAAAATATCAGATGTTTGTTTAGTTTTATTGAATCTAAAAAAAAAAACTAATTAACTTACAGGTGTCGTAGCTGATATCGTAGTCATAATTATATGTTGCATCATAATCTGGCAAATAGAAGAAGTTATTAAAAACACAAAATAAATCACTTTTATTGCTTATGTGAAGAGATTTTGTTTTAACGAAGATTTATTTCCCGTACCTGTAATAAGATTCAGATCTATTCAGAAGGAAGAAAAGCAGAAATTAGTTAAATTCTTGATCCCAAGCAGGTTTTCGAAATTAGAAATAGGTTTATAAAACCGGAGTGAAGTTGGCTTTCCCACCTTCTTCAAATTAAACAAATTGATTTGTGCCATGTTTGTGGCGCTCTCAGTTTAAAGATATTAATAAATGTTTCCAGAAGTCATCAAAGATCAACTAGCCAAGCTATATCTACAAAATAAAAAAAATATAGTGTCAATCAACTGTTACGTTTATGCAGCAATTATTATTACAATTTTAAGATTTTAATATAAAGATGATACAGCTACAGTTTTGGAAGCACAGTGGATAGATGCCAACTTCTTTTATGTTGTAAATGTGGGGCGGATGGCTGACCTTTGATGACCCCTTGAAACATTTATAAATACCTTTAAAATGACAGCGGCACAAACAAAACGTAGCATAAAAGTTTGACATCAATTTCGCAGAAGGAGCCAACTTCACTCAGGTGATGAACAACAAATAAAAATAAAAAGAAAATAGATTAGGAGGCAAATGAAATATACCTTCTTCACTTTGAATGGAGGTAGAGACATCTAGGGGAGAAAGACAGAGGATTTATTTTGAATTAAAATATGAAAACCGGCGCTCACTCACTCCATCCATTCATTCATAATGATTCTTTGATTTGAATTTCTTTTTGTCGAGAAGCCAGAGAAACGGCAGACAGTAGCAAAGTTTCCATTAACAATGTTCGCACAACTCCGTCAGTAGTCCGCTAATGTTGAACAAAACACAACTTCCCCAAATGTGGTGTTTCTATTAAATAAGAAATGCAATTAAACTCATGTGTGAATACGTTTGCGTCAGTGGCAAAATCTGGTTTTTGATCAGCGTTTCCATTGCAGTTTTGCAAAATAAACCAATTTCGATACGGCCCAAAAAAACTTATTCTGGTAGCAAAACTTTTTATGGAAAATTTTTTTTTAATTGCCGTGTTTCCATTATTATCAAAATGTTAAGTTACGTAATGACATGGTCAATGGAAACACAGCTACTGTGTTACTTACCCAGAAGTCCGGCTACTTCCCACAGTCCTGGTCCATCTGTAACACCAGGCATGGGAGCAAAGGTTCCCAACACCAGGGTGGCAATGCTCAGATTGGTATCAAAGTCCAGATTTGAGTTGTTGTCTCCAACATCTGGTGGTGAAGCTGGGGTGGGCGAGCGCAGTGTGGCGACAGGAGTTGTTTCAGACTGATGAAGATCTGGGGCAGATTTGGTGCGGTTCTCCACCTCTGCAAATGGCCCTGATGTTTTCCCAGGACTGGTTCTCCTTGTGCCAGGTGCAGAGTCGGTTCTGGATGAAGTGAGGTGTGAAGTGCTGGTATCCAATGTTTGCTTAGGCGTTGTTGTTGAGATGGTGGTCGTTTTGCTGGGAGCAGGAGGCTGTGCAGTTTTTAGAGCATTTAGAAGCGAAGTGGATAACTTTGGAGTACGAATGGGTGTTTTTGGATCATCCTGGGAGGCAGCAAGTTTTTTTCCAGAGATTGTTGCTGAGGCAGTTTTGATGGGACTGGGACTTGGGTTTATGGCTGTTTTTTTAGCTGATGGAGCCTTTGTTTTAGCCAGAGACACTGGCAAAAGTTTAGTTTTCTGTGTATTTGCAGGTTGTTGAGGTGAGTGTGGTTTGACTGACCTAAGGCTTGACTTTCTGAGAACTCTCGCGGTTAACATTTCGATGGGGCGTGCTGTTGTTGCTGTGGTGGTGGTAGTGCCAGTAGTTGTGGGTTTCACAGTGGTCAATGCCTGAGCTGCTTCATCTGCATCTGGCTTTACAACAACCAAAGAAGTGACTGGGGTCACAAAATTATATTTGAGGGAGAGGTTGGTGGCTTTGTCTGCCAGTAACCTTTGAGTTGCAGGATCAGTTGTGTTGAGTTTGGCCAGTAGAAGCTCTTTGATGGTGAAATATGCCCAGAGACGACGCACAAAGTTGGACACTCCTTCCAACTCTCGTGAACAATTTAAAAAACCTATGCTCCCATTTTCTTTTGCATTGGAAATAAGCACATTATCTTCCAGGCTTATGTTATGCTTTGAATCAGTTGCTGAGACAGACACCTTTAAGTCTTTGACTCCGGGTTTTACTCTTCCTGCCACAACTAACTCCGAACCTTGGAAGTAGTTTGGGAACAGGTTATGGGTGATGTCAAACACCTGATCGTCCATGTAGGAAAGCTGGATGTCTGACAGCAAAGGGTTGGCCACTTCATCATAGAAACCCTTCAGCTGCAAAGCCGCGTCTGCATCCTCATACACCATCCTGGCCACACCTCGGTTCTCCAAAGCCAGGCGTCTCAGAAGAAGAAAGTCTGCGTCATCGCCAAAGGCAATGCCAAACAGAGTAACTGAGCCTAATGCCTTCTTGGCGTTATTAAGGATGGTGTCACCAGATGTCACTCCAGTGGTTGCTTCCCCATCTGTCAGAAAGATAACCAGGGGAACCCGTTGGGATGCAAGGCGGCTGGAGGATCCAGAGGATGAAGGGTTAACAAGCTGGGCAGCAGACAGAAGAGCTGCGTTGATATTTGTCCCTGATATGATAGTAAAGTCAACATAGTCAGTTTTATTGGCATGAACAGCATACATTTGGTGCAAAGGATAAAATTTCAACTCACATCCCTCCGCACTAATTCTTCTCACAAACTCTTTGGCGTCTCGCACATTTTGCCGAGTTGCTCGCACTGTTCGACCTTTCTTCCAAGTGTGAACCTTATCTGAGAAGGTGATGATGTTGAAGTGGTCTCCTTCTCTAAGGTCTCCAAGGATGGTATTCATCGCCTGCTTGGTCTACTGACAGAAATCAATGGTGTCATTGACCCACTTTTGTCTTAAACAGAAAAAACAGCAAGTGAAGCTATTTTAGAGAAAGTACTTCATCTTCCAGATGATTTCTCCTCTTTACCTGCTTTATCTTGGTGCCTATCATAGACCCACTGACATCTATGACAAATATAATATCCTTGGGGACCACTGGAAGCCCTCTTGGTGCAAAGTAATGCACAAAGTAGCCATCATACACCTAAAGGATGTGAGAAGTCAAAGATTTAGTGAGATTCAAGTGACTTTGACAAACCAGAAGTGGAACGATGCAGCTGACCTGAACGTCACCCAAGAGGTCTTTGAGCTCCACATCATACTGAATGATGAAGTCTGCATTTAACCCTTTGGAGGATACGCTGGTTTGCTGCTGTACAGTTGGGCTGTAGTAAATTCTAGCACAATTATCACTCTGCTCAACCTGAGTGGAGGCAGGAGGGCTAGAGTCACCTGAAGGAAAGCAGTGCTTCATCAGGCATTTTGATAGGTCACCATTAAATGCACAAACAGAAGCAGAAAGTGACAAAGGAATGGGATGAAAATCTTTATCTTGGTCTAATTTGATCTAATTTGCACAGAGAGCTTGAATTTTTTCCCTCTATAATCGAAAGCTTATTTTTGCAGAAAAAGCTTGGAAAGTAGGGATTCGAACGCTGACGATTGGCAAACTGAAGACTTAAACTGTTCGCTCTCAGCAGACAAACTTGGAAATCTTTATTTTGAAACGATTACTGAGTTGTAAGTTCAGGTTGCTACTTCTGACTTTTCCCTCTTTTTTCCCCTTCTTCAGTTTACTCAGTTTCCTACTGTGAAATTAATCCAAAAGCTTATGAAACATTGACTTTAAGTCTATTTTATATACATTGTTTGGTTTTACTGACTGTTTTTCTTACTAATATTTCAACTAAACAGCTCTAGAAAGTAATCAATGGTCAACTGATTTAGTTGCTGAAGTTGTACACAAGTCTATGGTGAAGTGTGTCTCGTATAGATTTTAAGTGTTATATTTCAGGTAAAGTAAAACCAGCTAGTCTTTTCTAGGTGCTAAAATTGCTTAAGTTCAAACTGAAGTGCACAAAAAACAATGGATTTTTATCAGTTGTTAGAGAAACAGTAACCAGTTATTACCTGGGATATATATAAAAAGTTTCCTATCTTTTTATGTCTGAATTTTGAGAATTTTGGATTTTATTCTCAAACACTAGACACTTGGCAAAGTACCAGTGATATCAAGCAAGTATTCAGAGAGTTTTCTGTTTTAAATGATTCTTCCTGGCGCCTCACCCTGGGCAGAGTTTGACAGCAGTCGACTCATCTTCAGAGGAAGAGCTTTGATGAAACTGATCCCCGTTCTTTCATGTATGCTGACGTCCAACGTGAGATTCTGCACCGGTTGCCCGGTCCTCAGACCCAAACTGAGCTCGTAGCGGCCGAGTCGACGAGGTAACAATTCCTCGTAGATCAGAACGAAAGACATCCGAGTTCCCGACGGTACACTCACCGCGACACGAAACTTCTCGATTTCCCTTTCTCTGCAATGACAAGTAAAAAGGTCAGGTTATTTTTAAGAAGTTCTACGAAACCAAAGACGTAAAGAAAATTTCTTTGCTCACAAGAGGTTTTAAAAAAACTAACTTGGTGGCGACAAGTCCGGCTGTTTTTCCTTGCTTTTTAGCGGCGTCGTAAATTTTCCTGGCTGCCGCTCTTTCCTTCACTTGGGCAACATACACCTTACCATTGGAGGCACTGGTGGGATAGAGGGAAGAGGAGGAAGAAGCAGTTCTTTGTGTGACACATAGTATCCAAATTATGTTACTTTTAGTGGACTGAAGTGAGTTTTGAAAGAGATTTACTTTATTTTGCATCTTGTTTAGTAAAGCAAACGTTCATGCCTTATGAGGGCTGGGGTTGAGGGTTTCAAATGGAAAAAACAACCTTGAGAAACTTTGATCTTCTCAGGTTGATCTATAAATACTCTCAGTTCTAAAAGACTGAAGATCTATGATGTCATGAGACAGGGTGTCACATTAAGGTCACGTCTTTTAAGTAAATATTTCTAATGAGCAAAAAAGTGCAACTAAAATAAACTGGGTCGTATTTGACACAGAGCAGAAGTCACATAAGCGGAGAGTGGAAAGTGTGGGTGCCGGGTGTATTTATGCATGTGGCTGAGAAAATGACTGAACATCACACAGAACACAGACTTCTTAGTTTCACACACAAAATGCCAAAGAACCAACGTAATACGTCTGCCACACTTATTTCCCTCAAGCTATCTGGAGATAGGGCTGTTTTGGTTTTGCGAATGTAAAAATATGAGAAAAAAGCTCACACATACTAAAAAATATTGACTCCACATCCAAAGTCTACATCCACCTTTGCATGTAGTATACAGGAGATGTAGGCTTGTGTAGAGTAAGTGTATGAAAACTGGCAGGCTGCCTCAGTAAACGATGTGGGGAGGAAAAAGGGGCGACTGGGCCAACCTCTGTCATTTTCTCTGTTAACTTTCTGACTTCCATTTACAAAGCCTGGTATTCATTCAGCTTCTGGTTTCCCCTCCTCCTGACCTGCTTCCGCTCCCAAATCCAGCAAAGTCCACTTGTTTGTTTTATTTATATGTAGCTTTTCTAAATAGAATAGATGCCAGGCTTTTTAGTAATGGAATTAAAAAGTTCTTTACGTCATTTAGCCAAACGTTTATCTCTGGATTGTCATCAAGAACATTACTGATATCTGTCTCAGTTTAGTCCCAGTGGCTATGAAGACTTGAAATACGTTAATTTTAGCTCAATTTGTGAAACCAAAGTGCCTTTTGTGACATAAATATATGTTGGCAATCCCCAAAAAAAAAACCAAACATGGAGAAAAAAACTGTTCAACAATATTACTTGTAATGTCTTTTTAAATATTATAGTGTTTCTAAATATTTGTATATATTCTGTTATTTTTACATGTTTGTGGAAGCGTTTGTAAATAATACTTGCAGTAAGAGCTCAAACATGCAGATAAAATGAATTTCTATTGGTTATCTTACATGGTAAAGTTGGAGATGAAAGCTGAGGAGGGCAGGTCCACCTCAAACGCTGCCTCTTTAGTGATGGGCAGCTGGTTCCACACCGAGCTCTGGATCGTTGTGACAGCGTAACGAGACACCACCGAACACCTGACATGGTAGTCTGTGACCTTCAGCTGGTGGCACAAAAAACACACATGACATAAAACCAGAAAATAGAAAAACTAAAAGTTATGTTTAGTTATTTGAATGTAAAACAATATTCTGAGCCAATGTCTTTGAAAAAAAAGAACGCATTTAGTGTCTTGTAAAAGTATTGTGAGGTTTAAAATATTTTTTGGGACTTTATTTCATTGATCAGCAATAAGTAGTAAATAACTGGAAAGTGAAATGAAAACTTGCTTTTTAACAAATACATTTTGAATCTGTTGTTTTCCTCTTGACTCTTACACCCCTAAATAAATCTGAGAACAACTTTCTTTAGAAGTCTTAGATTATAAAATATTACCCCAGGTTTTAAAAGTTGTACATAATACTGGCTAATTTATAATGTGAAATGGAGAGAATATAGCAGAACTTGACCCTGATATGCTCAGATATTGGGAAATGATTCCTTCCTGGAGACGTGGTCTTTGTTGAAGTTTTAAATTTGACCTAATTGCTAACTTATGTTCATGACATATGGAATTAATGTGACAGTTTGACACTATGAAGCTTACCTATGGTGTAAATTTTATGCCAAAACTCAATTTAAACAAACATCTATCATGGCTGTTAATGTTAATTCAGTATTTGGAAGCGTGGCCAACATGGGCTGAAAAGTTTTGTTGACTTCCATTGCTGCCATTTCCAAAGCTACAGGCAGACTATAATTCCAAAACAGTGCAGAAAATTGACGTCATTGTTCACAACTTCTCCTTTTGGCTGAAGTTCTAATGGAGGAATCCAAGTCAATGGGAGAAGCCCAAATGGAAAACTGAAGGGATATGAGAATTGAGTGGAACTGAATAGGAAGGCTAAGACCAGGCCAGCACAACTGCAAACCCAACAAGTCCTGGTAACTGACCTGAACTAAAACCAGATCTAAAACTTCAGATAACTGATTTGGCCATCATTTGAAAATTAATACCTACTAAGACAGACAAGGTCATCCACCTTCATAGAGCTCCAGACGTCACGTGACCACGTTTGAGAAATCGCTGAAAATAATGGAGGGCAGCACTCAAGCCCATAGAAAGTCATGTGGATAAAGCCAGGAACCCAGTTAGAGACTACAAGTGGTGACGAGGTTCACATTTCATCAGTTCCAGTCACCAGAACTGCAATGCAGTGGTTAGATTAAAGTCCAGGCCTAAATCCAATCTGCAGAAAGACTCAAACACTGATTTCCAACAAATCTGACTAGGTACAAGTATTATTTTTTTTTGCAAAGATCATTGGGCAAAATGTTGATGATTAGATTGAGGAATGCTGCATCTTTCGCACGTCTCTGCCAAACAGAACTCAGTAGAACCTGACAGCATGTCAAGGATCCCACAACCTGACATTTGATTTAGGTGAGCTGGGCCGAACGATGGTCCATAATCCCAGTAAGATACAAAAAAATTTGTGGTTTTAACCAAATTGGATAAAGTCTGAGGAGTATTAGTAATCTTGCAAGTGAAATGTTGAGTTTGGCGCTTTGCTTTACTAGCAGCTGGTGAGGTTTGACATGGAGTTGCATTTTTAGTTTCTTTATACAGAATAAAGTAATTATGTGGCTTGTGGGTTTATTCTTTAAAACAGAATGTGTGATGGTGCCCTCATTTTCCCACTGAGCATGTTTTTAGCTAAACAACTTAGATTTTCCCAGTTTTGCAATCCTGTGCTAAAATTAGACTTTTTTTCACCATGCTTTTCTTCTTCTATTTAAGTGTATAGCAACTCCATAAAGCAGATCTTAGACACAAGTATGAACTCTGTTCAGGTAGAGGTCTTTATGGAGCTATTTTAGTATGTGAGTAAGCAGAAAGTGTTGTTATCTTAAACTAACTATGCCAGTCTGAGACGTATCACTTTGGTGCCCTTCCCTTGCTTACTTATGGGACGTTGGCGCCTGATCTGGTCAGTGCCGGCCACATGAGTCCATTATGAGGTGACACGAAGGAGGAGGACAGCCACTCCACTGGTCTTTAAAAACGCTGTGGTTTGTGCTTCACAGAAAGGATTACTGTATGTGCCTAGGAAATTTCTTAGTTAGCCCTGAAGCAAACTGAAGGTAAAAGCCACAGCGGCATGACTCAAGGCTCCCAGAAACGTCTCTTTATGTCTTTAAAGCTTGGACCTCTAGGTTAATTTGGTGCGGCTGTAAACTCAGATAAATCTTACCACTGGTTTTGCTGGTTTGCTTTGACGTTTTGTTCTCTGGAAAAGAACACACAAAAACATCATCAGGTTATCTAGTGTGATACATTTTTGGGAATCAGTGCTTTACAGAAATGCTGAACTGCACAATAAATTAGGTCAAAACTGGGTTAATTCCGCCACCAATCTGAGCAAATGAGGGTTGGGTCAAGATCTTATGTCAAAACAAGTTGAATTAGCCATTCATGAATGAATGAAGGGAAAGTGGAACTGGAAATAAATGCTCTCACTGTACACAGGATTGCATGCTCTGCCTCCTGTTAATTCTGCACACAAGTCCGTGCTGTGTCAGTCCATTACCAAATATCCTGTGCATTGGTGGGACTGTAAACATAAACAACCTGCAGGGTGAAACCCTTCACAGGGAAAATATTATGCAACCTATACCAGATGTAAATTACTCCTTTATTTACTAAGTCTAGGCGTGTTCCAGAAAGTTGCATACAAAATTAAACACATCCTTACCTGGAATTGTGAATTCCTCCTAAGGTGCACCTTAAGATCCCCCGATAATCCTTCTTGTACGCAATAATAAACGCAAAGAAGAAAACACTGAATCCTCAAAACCCTCATGCTTGCAACGATTCAACCTTTAGATTTAAATGGAAGAAAAATGTCCGGTGATCTCACGTCGGGCGCATTTTACGCAAGCAACGAGCAGGAGTAATTTTAGCTCCGATCCATGTGAGAGCGCCCTAACAATTGGATCTGACGAAGAGTAACACCTGCGAGGGGTGAGAGCTAAAGACAAGCTTTAAAGTTCAGACTTCAGAGGGAGGTTTGCGCCAGTCCTGATGCGCGGTTTGCGCGCAGCTCGGGTTCACGCATGCTGCCACCGAGGTAAGAGAGAAATGGGGTGAATGGCACCCGGCTCCAAGGTTTTGATGAAAACGCCTCCATCTCCTCCCCTTCCACTGCTGTTTTTTTTTAACCCTAAATAAATAAATCCGTTCAGCAGGGGTTGAGATCCACTGAAGTTTGCGAATGTATTTTCTCACCTCAAAATTAGTCAGATAAATAAATATCTGGCTCTGATAGGTTCTGTCCCAAAACGCACCAACTCAACCCTACTGACCCAACATGGATTCACTGACATAGAGAATGGATGGATTAGAAAATGTACAAAGTTTTGTCTCCAGTTGTATTCAGCGAAAATCCTCATGAGAAAACCTGATGCGTTGAATTTGGACAGCTTAGTGAATTACCGTAATGTCGCATTAATTTTTCAATGCCTGAAAGGTCAAATTCCAACAGGTGCTTCGTAATATCACGACGTAGTAGTGCCACAAAATGAGTAGATCCCACCCCCTCAAAAAACAACTCATTTTTAAAATGTTGTAGATAAGACAAGGACGTTTCGAGTTTGAAAAAGTTGACAATCTGCAAGAAAAAAACAGATATTTTCTAGAAATAAACAATGACATTTCTGATGTTCAAAACTCTTTTTTCTAGAGATTAATGTAATTTTTCTGAGATTAATTAAAAAAAAATGTTACAAATGTCAAATATTTGGAGCTTAGATATTTCCTACATGTTCTCGAAAATTTTCTATTTATAGAGCTTTAAAAAAAATCCATGTTTTTTTTCGAGAAAGTTTCTGATTTTAATTTTAAAAACTTTTGAGGTTTTCTTGCAAATTTGTTGGAGCTCAAAAATTTCCAGTTTGTTTTTTTTTAGAAAATTTCTTAATTGAATCATTTGAGAGTTTTCTTTCTTTCAAATTTTCAATTTCTTTCCTCATTTTTTCTAGAAAACTTCAGATTTTAATCTAAATATGTCTGGCAGTGATGTGCCGTTGTAGCTACAGTTACATCCAGCCATGATAGTGGTGACAGATGCTCATTTTCCAGAGAGATAAAAACCTAAACAAAATAATACATGTGTCATGTTAGTATGGACCAGTCAAAGTCCAGACATAAATCTAATAATCCACACATAAAAAAACAAACATATAAATAAATTATGCTGAAGATTTTGGCTTTAATGTGACACAATCTAAACCATTTTAGAGTCTGAATACTTTCCCAAGCTACTGAATGTTTACATAAAATTCTTCATTCCCTTTATTTTCTGTATATATTTATGTATAGCTGTATGTTCCGTCTGCGACAGACTGGCGACCTGTCCAGGGTGTACCCCGCCTCTCGCCCGGAACGCAGCTGGAGATAGGCACCAGCAACTCCCGACCCCGTTAGGGAGAAGGGTGACGGAAAATGGATGGATGGATGGATGTATGTTCCGTTATTATTTATTCAGAGGGAAGTTAAAGTAATCAGGAATCAGCACCACAGATAGCTCTGTGGTGCTGATTCCTAATCTGATTTTCATCATCTGAAGAGCATCTCCATGAAACGTTTCCATGTTTATGATGCATTCAACAGTCAGAAACCTCAGCTGCACAGATAAGACAGGAACTATCCACAGTTGTAGGTTTTTTTCTTCTCTGGTGTTTACCAGAAGCCCATTTGAGTCTGGATTAGCACTTTCCATTCCCTCCAGTTCTTCTGTGTTGATCCATTTCTCTTCTGTTCACCATCAGAAAACATTTATGTGGCTCTTTAAGATTTATTGCAACCTATTAATGTAACTGTAGTCCATTTCTCCCAGATATGACTTTAGCTGTGGTCAGGAACTGTCTGAAGGGCTTCCTCTGTCTTTCGGCTGGTGCTCACATTCTGCAAACAAAGAGAAACAAAAATTAAATTCTCAACGGCTGCTCCTAGTATTTTCCAAGCATGATAGGGCCACCACTGTGCTGGAAACCTGATAGAAATTACTTTTGCTCATTGACCAAATATATATATATATATATGCTGATATATATATATATATATATATATATATATTTCAGCGTATATAAGTATCTCAAAACACAAAGAAGTTCACATATAAAACTATAAATAAATGTAGATTTATAAATGTTACAAAGTTTCTTATGTCACAGAGAAGTATAAAGGTTGTAAAAATGCTCCTTAAAAATCTTTAACAAAAAATAATGTTTCTCTAAAGGTGTTTTTTGTGTTAAATTTCTTTTTAAATTACTTTACACAGGAAAACTCTAATATGTGACAAAATTCGTGTGAAAACTTCTGACTTTTTTTTCAAACATTTTTCTTAAGTCTTTATGTTGATCTTTGAATGGTTCTTTTAGCTTCTTAAGATGTTTTAAAAGTCTGGAAGTTTATTCATAATTTAGACTTAACTTCTGTTAAATTTGAAGAAAACTAATACCAAACATGTAGTTTGACCTTGAAAACCTGGGGGAGGTTATTTAGATGCTAGAGTAATCCTCTATAACCTTTTATTCCCATCTAAAGTTATGAGGTTTAAACTATTTACTAATTACCAAAGAAATAACTCAAAATCAACAGAAATTATTGCAATCATTGGTCAGATTGCACTTATGTTCAAACCACCTTAAACTCAGAAATTTTCTATTTTTTTAGTTTTAAAAATCTTGAGTTTTTTTCTGGTATATTTTTTACTTTTGGAGCTCAGAAATGTCCTGCGTTATTCCCGTGAAAAGTTATTATTGTCATGTTTTTCTTTTCCATTTTTCAGAGTCCTGTTCAGTCACTCTCCCTCAAGTTGCTGTAGTTCTCATTCTGGACACTAGATGTCCTCAGTTCTCAACATTTTTCTGTCTACCTGTTTCACTCGCTATTTCTCTCAACATATATTCTTAGAGGTGACCTATTATGCTTCCTTGATCAAGTTAGGATAGGTTTAAAACGTGTTCATTACATTTTTAGCACAAACTATTCTTTTACTCTGAACAATTCTTTCTGTTTTGAGATTCTTTTCATTTCAATCTAAATAAGTTGCTCAATGTTGACATGCACACATGTAAACATACACAATTATACTACCGTACATCTCTGAAAAGTAAAAGTGGAGCCTCCTGCACACCAACAAGAATGCAGGAAGTCGTTTCTAAATGGTAAGTCAGCAACAAAACATTTGCCTTTTCCAGCAGTAAAAGAAGCTGAATTGATGGCTGGAGTTGATACGTAACAGGCAGTTCCTCATAATTTGTGAAGTTACATTCCAGATGTTTTTGAAACGGTTCATTTCCAAGCACTTAAAATCATTAACTTATTATAAAAAGTCTGTCTGGGTGTGTTTTTAATCGGTTGAGCTGTTTTTAGAAGCAGTAGAAACCCAAGTGGAAGTAAAAAAACATACAAAATTGTTATAATATGTCCTCAGTAATCTTTATATTTATTGACCAAGACAAATCTTCGATCCGCTTCAGAGAGAAAATATTCGCCTGTGGATCTTACCGTTGGCCTGTCTCTGTGTGTGTTGACAGCTTCAATATTGAGAAAAAA
Source organism: Poeciliopsis turrubarensis (assembly GCA_010277015.1). Lineage (NCBI taxonomy): Eukaryota > Metazoa > Chordata > Actinopteri > Cyprinodontiformes > Poeciliidae > Poeciliopsis > Poeciliopsis turrubarensis. The sequence goes on along the minus strand of VMRN01000079.1, from coordinate 15,173 downwards.
TGACTCAACTTTACATCCTGGCAGGAAAGACAAAAACAAAAGTGTAAAGAAAGCATTCAGAGATCAGCTATTAAAGATGCTTAATTTTCTGCTTACCATAAGCTACCGGAGTGAGTTTGAGCACCGTGTGAAGAGGACACCTAACATAAGGCAGCTCATCTTCACAGGTGAATGGAAACAACGTTTGAGCATTTAGACGTGAACATTTTGTGGCGATAATAAGAAGGAAGGTAAATCAGTCCATCTCTTTTAGTACCTGCAGGTTTGTCTAGAAAGTAGGACAGCAGGCAGCGCATTATGGCTTGGTGGCAGATGACCAGAACGTTTTCCTGCCTCTCCAGCTCCATGATGACCGGCTCCAGACGATGAACAAGATCCTCATAGGACTTTTTCATAAAGACAAATCAAACTAATATTAGCTTTGATTCCAAAACGTTAAGCCACATGTTTTTTCTGTGGTCCTTCAGTTTCAAAAATGTCACATAAAAGAACCTTAAAGATTACAGTTGGGTGTTTAAATATTATTTTACTATTCAATAAAAGCTATTTTTATCTGTAATTTTATCAATTTAGAACATTGAAAAAAAGAGAATGCAGCTCCCACTTAAAAAAAGGTTTTAATTGGTCATAAATGATCAAAATAAGTTTATTAACGTTAAGAAAAGTTTGATAAATTTCATTAAATTAATTGTGACCTATTCTCACTTTTTTATGTCGAAGCTGAATTTTCTGTTTTTCAGTTAATGTTCCCACAAGTACTCATTGAATGCAGATATAGATATTTATTCATCTTTTAACAACTCGTTAATGGAAAAATAAAATAAAAATAAGAAAAATTGCATTATCGAATTCTTATAGAAATGTTCAATGTTTGAAACAACAACTTTTAATTTGCACATCAGTTTGTTTAAATATTTGAATATTTACAAATACGGGTGCTAAATTTATATTAAAATGTTTTTAACTATTCAACACTTTCCATAACATTCTGCCTGTAAAGTAGGCAAATATATAAGCTAGATTATAATAGTGTATGATAAAATACACATTTCTCTTACTTGAACGATTCTACATGAATAGTGTTTTTACTTAAGGTACTTATATTTTGTTATGACTATTAAATTTACCTTAGCTGTTTGTCCAGTTTGAAGAAAAGTAACTCAAAAGTAAGTTTGCAAATCCAAAAGTTCGAAGTGTTAGATCATTAAATAGAAAAATAGAATTAAGCAAAAGTTGTCGTCTAATGAAAGCAGCGCTTACCTCGCCCTTTGGGTAACGGTAACGATATTTCTCCTGGTCTCTCAGTGCAAACTCATCAGGAAAGTTCTCCTGAATCTCCTCATATGTTAACTCCTCACAGACACCCTTAGGAAAAACACAAATAAAATGTCAATTTAAATTGAGAGTCTGAAACTGTTTCTATGGAAAACATGATATGAACAAGCTTAGGGAATCCTTAAGCTCTGAGCATCATATTTAAAATGTGGGAAGAGAAAAGTGCAAAAAGTCAGCATGAGTGAATGAACAGGACTGAAATATTGGAACCTTTAATTTAATCTCCATTTGGAATCAATAAAGTATTTTTTAAATTGAATTTGATTTGATTTTGTAAGAGATAGCAGCTTAAAATTATCATTTCAATACTGTAAAAAGACTCCAACAATTCCCACTGAAATGACTGTAACTAAAGCATATTTGTAATTTATCGTGAGTGTCCAGAAACTTTAGATCAATAACCCATCATTTCTTGTTTTCCTAGGTTATGAATATTGTTTGACTTGTTCATTTCCTGCCACTTTTCAAAATGAGAAAGATAAGAAAGCCATTCTAACAGGGCAGATTTGTGTTGATTGTCCTGGGTGTAAACCTGATCACATTAGATTCAGATGAATAAAGAAAATATTTGTAACAGTTTGAACTAATAAGGGTGGACGAGGAGCCGGTTTACTTACACTTTCACTTACAGGATCATGTTAAAGGAGGTAAAGCAACATCACCAAATGTGGAAACATCTATTTATGTTTGTAAAAGTGTTTTTAACCTCACAGCATCGATCTCATTGAGAGCTTTCCACTGTTCATACTGGACGCCCAGAGCCTCTGCAGTCTGGATGGTCCTCTTCATGTGGCTCGTCCACACCTTCAGGTCCTTGATGTTCTGACCTCTGATGAACTTCGCCAAGGCATCAGCGTACTGCAGGAAAGATACATTGTTATGTTGTCATTGAGAATGTAAAATGCATTTTTCAGAATTAAGCCTTGTTTTTAAAATAAACCAAAATCTAATTTCATTTTTGTCAGCAATTACAAATTCTATTTCAATAATCTTGGTATTGAAAATGGGAGACTCCATCATAAGTATAAGAATTACTGCTACAGTTTAAGAGAAAATGAAGACTGAACATAAAATAATTTGGACTGTTTATTTATTTATTTTTCTTGCATTATACTATGTAAATATTTGAGAAAAACCATAAATAACGCTGCAAACTGTCGGAGACCCTGAATCAAACCGTCACTGTAACTTATGCAAAGATTGATGCAGCTGAGGAAATTTACAGTAGTTTTAGTAAAAAACTAAGCACAAAATCCAAGTAATTTCACTCTAGTTTCTAGAGTAAATATTGAAATACTAAATTATAAGTAACTGTCAAGATGTAGGAGCTTGTTTTAAGTCAATAATTCCTTAATATTTACTTTAATTTACTTATCCCATTGGTAGATTATATAAAAAGTTGTCAAATCTAAGCTCACCTTCAGTCCTCGTGGTGATAAACCCGAATCGCCGCCTATCCGACCCAAAAGGTTGAGTTCACTCTCTCCGTGGCGGCTCAGGTAAATGGTTCTCGGCGTGACGTGGATGTTCATGAGGTAATAGACGATCCGGCTCTGGATGTGATCCTGAACTCGGTTCACCAAGAACCTACTGCCCACGTCAAAGATCTTTATGTAGGAGAGTTTTCTAGTCAAAATAAGGAGATATGGACACATTTTATAAACAATCACTTACATATTTAATCCGTTCACCTTCTTCAATGGAAAAACACAAAATATTACCAAGTTATTTTGGTCTAGTTTCTTGTAAAAAAGTACCTTTATGGGCTAATAACCAAATATGATGTAGATCTAATTAAATAAATAATTAGACTAATTCCACCACTTGTAGTAAAGAGCTTTTCTGATATCTATGTGTTTTCTATCATAACTCAAAGCAACTCCAGTGAATGTGGCCAGTCACATTTACAAAACAGCGCCATCCTTCACATTAGGAGGAATAAAGACAATGAGTTAAGAGACAGATATTTTAGTTTTATATTGTATTTAATGAGATGTTGTGTTGTTGCAAGGACAATTTCAAGATTGGTGGTCCGTGAGTGTTTGCTAAATGGGGTCAGTGGTCCTGTTGGGCCTGAAAAAGTTTGAGAAACACCAAAAATACTGGGTAGGATTTTGTGTTTTGGCAATGTTGCGACACATGGGCAGCTCAGTACCTGTCTTTCTCATCATCTATAGACGTGTAGCTCGCCTTGTAGCACTCAATGCGCTGTACGAAGTCCGACATGGCCTCTTCTATGTCACGGTCGATATAATCTGGGCTACCAAATTTTACTTGCTGTAAAAAAACTTGGTTTTAGACTTTAATTAAAGTCCCCACTTCTAACAAGCATGGATATTTTGTTTGTGCCTCACCTTGATATTCTCGGTTATTATGTCTGGGTCATCACAGATTGACTCTACAAAAAACACCTGTAAATAAGAAATAATTTTAAAAAATGTTTATAATTTCAGTACATTGAAGTCAATATTTACATTACTATGAAAACGTATTTGCCTTCTTGTAGACTTTCTGCTTTCATTCCAGTCTTACACTTTGGAAATATTTTAGAAGATCAAACTAATTTGTATAATTTGTATTATCCTGAGTGAATTTCAAAAATGTATTTTCAAGCGATAATTTAATTTATTACGGGAGAACATCCTACTCAAACTGAAACTCAAATAATTTCCTTTTGAGAAAGCAAAACTGATGTTTCTGAGGTATCTAGGAAGCAGCTAATTTAGCTTTCAGTAATTGGACCTGTAGCTTCATTGCCTCTTCAGGCCCCACATTGTTTTTCTCAAAAGCTTTGAGGCTCATCAAAATGTTTTTTCTCTGGTAATGTGTTTGGACTTTTCTATTTTCCAGTCAGCTGTTGCTTACAACGTGTAAATCGCCACGGACGCAATTTTTGCTCAGTTTTTGTTATCACTTTTATTGATGAATGTAAAGGCTTTTTTTTTTTTTTTTTTCTTACTGTTTTATGTTTTCTTTATTTTGCTGGAGTCGCAAAGCATTAGAAGTGGCATTTGACCCTTTCAGGACTGATAGATGTCGATGATTTGTTTCACGTTTCTCCTATTAATTTACTTCAAGTGATATTTTTTCCAGGATAATTACAATAATGCTATACTAAATTAAAAAATTTGAAAAGTAGTAGTGCTTTGATATACAACAATATACAAATATACAAAATTCAGGTAGTAAAGGCATATTCATTGTTTAAGCAGTACTTATTACCTTATTTGACACAGAAAATAACATTTATCTAATGAGTAGCAAACAAATGATTAATTAATTCAACAGTATTCCAAATAAATATGAAAACTGTTTTTTTTTTATGTCAAGAAGTACAAATATCAGAAGCAGAGATTTCAGAAATGATTTCATCACTTACCTTATAGCCTTTTTCTTTTGCAAAACTGTTGATGACGGCCCTCCTCTCTCTTGTGGTGTTAGTAGCATCAAACACCTGCAGAACATGTTTCCATCATCATCAATGCTTTTAAAAATCATATTTTTTAGCACTTCAGATAACAAAACCAAAAACATCTCAAATACCTAGATCAGGCAGTAAAATCAACAAATAATGACAAATTATATAAAATATGTGAATAGCTGCCAAAAATGTCAGAATGTTTTGTTTCACTTTATTGTCTTTTCTCTACAACAATAAAATCCTGCTGGACCATCACTGGAAGGAACATTTTAATTGTCCATTTTCTTACGGCTACTTGTCCATGTTCTTTTGTGAAGTAGGCAGCAACGTCTTTGAGCGCCGCTGAAGCGCAGGCCCTGGGAGAGAAAAATCAAACTTGAATGAAAAGAAAAAAGATAAAGAAGTATAATAATTTAAATTATACTCCATCAACCTATTGATACAACAGACACACTCTCAGTGTTTTTAAGGCATTATAATAATGTTGTGGCAGGAATATGAAGCTGTATTTTGTCAAAAAATAAAATACTCAGAGATAGGGACATAATGTTGATACTGAACAAATGCAGTCTGACAACAGAGCCTTGAGGAACACCACATGTGACGTTAGTTTGCTCAGATTTATGATTTCCCAGTTAGCCAAGAGAGCTGAACCAGTTTAGATCACAAATCTGATCAAATGCTTAAAAGTCAATGAAAAGTCAAAGTAATTGTGATTCCTTTTTCATGAGTTTTCATGAGTTTTGCACTCACTTGCGGATCCTCATGGCCTCTTCGTTGTCAGGTTTAAAAAACTCAAAGTTCTTGTAGGTCTTGACTGCCTCTCTACGGTACTGGCCCACATTAAAAACTGGTGGAAATTAAAAGAAAATGACTGGATTTGAAAATGCAGCATTCAATTAATTATCTAAATTGATAAACTAAATAAATGTAAGAATTTAAATGTCCAAACTGACCTTTTGTAGGAACGCCGATCCAGTTTAGATAGCGGGTGAGCTTCTTGGAGATGTATGTCTTCCCTCTGGCGGGTAATCCTACCATCACAATCACCGTTGGGGAGTTGCAGAACTGAGGTACAGACGCTGATAGGGAAAACAAACACCGAAAAACACAGAGAGGATGTAATTCTGGACTCGGTCTTGTGATTAAATATTCAGGAAATCAACATCCGTTAGGTACAATCCACCTCGGGAGGGCTCGGTGTTGTTGGAGGTTTGTGTCATTGATACGTAAACTTCATTAAGAGAACAACAAGACAACTCACGTTTCTGCAAAGTAAATCTGGATTTCAGCGGAAACTCTTAATATCAGACATCAAACACTTTGCTTCAGACTCAGATTTGACAATAAGGAAAATAAAACCTGATCTTCAAATCACTTCCTTTTCTTAACCAAACATGATGGAGCTGGGTAATATTTGTCACTCCTTTAGCTACAAAAGATACCAGTGACTTACAGGCAGAAACTTAGAAGAATGAGTTTATCGACCCTTTGCATGTGAGTTACGCTCCTCAGAAATCTGCCCACTCTGCCATGTCGGACGTCAAAACAACCAATGCGCTCCTTTAAAGCTTGTCATGCATTGAAGTTAAAGCCACAATATTGTTCCAGTTTCCTCTTGTTTACTTTTTATTACTTGGTTTTTAGTTGATACATTTTCTTTCACTAGATGCTCCTGTGCATCCGAAGCTAGCTACTTCACATCCGTTTTTTTTATGGCCTCCTGTCATGCAGTACTTCCACTAAAAGGGCGCTTTTACACAAAAACAAGAAGATCTTACTATTAAGGAAATATCTAAATATGCAATGACAATGTTACAAAATGAGATTTTTGGATCTTGATATTTTGAGCCTGTTGCAAATGCTAATGCTAGTTAGAATAGTTAGTTGGCGGCTAAACGGTTTTCCTGTAATAGTGAGTTATTTCTTCACCATTAGTACATTTAGCAGCGGGTGGATGAGTTCAATTGCCAGCGCTAAGATCCTCCTCATGCCTTTGATTGGTCATTTTAGGTCGGGAGCGTTGCATTTCTACAGACAGCAAGAATAGCTCAGGAAGGAGATGACGGAGATTTATCTTGCACAGATTGTGTCTTATATTAAATTGTCAAAACATGGTGACAGTTTTAAAAACATTTAAAAAACATATTCTTTATAAAAGATATATGCAGCTTTAAGAAAATATCTAAATATGCAATAAGTGTACAATAACCCTGCATAATAAAAAACAATGTTATGGAATTAAATTTTTAGCTCTTACAGAGGTTTCATCAAATGTTTACCTCAACATGTTTTCCCAACCTTTATTCAGAGACATCACCGTTTAACACCTCTCTGCAGGAAGCGTTCAACCAAAAGGCAATTGCTCAAACAAAATAAAAGTAGAGCAAACAGAAGTACTGGAATCTCACTTCAAAACTTACATCCTCTCCTACGATTCAAGTTATATCCCATCCACGGCACCCAGATCTTCAGCAGAGGGGTCTGTGTGAGGTTTTTATGCTCTGTGGACATGGTATAGTGAACGAGTGAAAGGGCGAGGCGCACTGTTCTGTGTGCTTTCCTGAAACTGCGTGGAGATCAGCAGATCAGCTGACTGTTGCTAAGGGAAAACACTTGGCGAGCAGGAAACGCAGAGGACCTGAGGCCAGACTGCCTTTCTGCCTTACAATCTGTTTCATTATTTAAAACTCCTTGTAAGAGCTGCCAAAGTCTCTTCTTTGACCTCAGACAGCAATAAATCATGTCTAATTATTTCTAATCTTTTATACTGTAAACTGGTTTGAGAGTGAGAGGAACATGTCTTAATAGTTGAGCAAGTAACACAAGAAAGAACTGCTCATGAATTTAGATGAGCACTTTTGGCTTTGTTCATATGGGAAATTTCTTCAAACCACCACTAGAGGTCAGGTTACACTTTTATTTTAAAATAAGAAATGGCCTTGCCAAAATTTATATGTATAAATATGTGTATCTCTCTCGCTCTCTCTGTGTGTGCGTGCGTGTGGTTCACATAAACTGTGAACCACAGAAGTGTGAAGCCAAAGAGGCCCAAAGCATAATGAATCATCTGTGAAAATCATACAAAACAAAACCGATCTCGGCTGAATCCCTTCAATAAAGGACATCGTTTCAGCTGCTTGAACCTGGGATCCTGACTTATGTCTTAAAATATTCTGTAATTCAGACAGATACACTTCATTCACACACAAAACTCTCTTGATGAAAATAATTTCTTCTGAACAGTTTCAAAAAATAGATTGCCTGCTTTTTAAATGCAAACTACCTAAAATAATGCCAACATCAGATCAAGTCATTTTCCCAAATGATCTGGTTTTATGATTTAAAAGACCGAGAAGAGAAAGTCTTTTCGTATTTGGTTTCAGTATTAGCATCTGAGCTTGACAACCAATTATACTATCCACCTCTGGCAACATCATATTTAAATCCAAAATTCAAGGATCTCCAAAAAATATCATTATGAACCAGTTTTTATATTGAATTCAAAATCTAACAGGGAGGATGTGTGAGGCCTGTGTGTTCTGCTTATGAACTGCATGTAAAGATCTTTGGTATTTAACTCGTCAAGAGTTCAACCAACCCAACTGTGAATGTAACCTGGTTGTATTTCTCTTTTGTTATAATTTTTTTTGGGTTATTTGTGTTGTTCCTTATCTGTCATTGTTTTAACTGTGTTACTTTAAGAGCGGAAGGCTCTCCTTTTTATTTCTTCTCCTGTGGTATTGTCTTTAAAATGTTTGCGTCTCTTAGGCCCTCCCAATTGTGTCAAGTTGTCCCACGGAAGAGGTGTGTACTATTTATTTTTCATCTAAATACATCAAATTTATTTATAGATTTATTAAGTTAATTTCTATTATGTACTTTTGTTTCTGTAAGACTTTGAGTGGGCAGTTTATAACACGGTTGTTTTCTGTATGTTGTTCTCGTCAGAATAAATCAAGGAACCATCCTTTTAAAGACAATACCACAAAAGAAAAAAAAAAGGAGGGGCTTCCTCTCTTAAAATAACACGGGTAAAACAATGACAGAGTTGCAGTCAGGTAAGGAACAATACAAATAACCCCCCAAAAAAAGACTTTTTGTGTAATTATTACAAGAGAAATACAACCAGGTTACATGAACAACAACAACACAGACTTTCATCACTGTCTTCTCCTTCCCCTTTTATACACTGGCTACAGCTGCAAATTGAGGAAAATCCATGTATTGCAATGATTTTTTTTTTTTTATCCTGTTTTTTTAACCTTGCAGAAGAAAAACAACCTTAAGCTTTGGAGACTTGGACGATCTCCAGCGTCATCTACCCCTTAAATATTTTCCCCAAAGTGCATTTGGGTGTTTATTACATGTCATCAAGGTAGCTATGGAGAAAATAGTGACATTTTGATTAAACTGATTAACTATGATGAACATCTGTTAACGTTCTCTCTTATTCAAGCTTCTTTGAAGTCTCTACACTAAAACAGAGAAGCAGTGCTCCATCGATTTATGAAGTATGATGGCACAGATGGTTTTTAAACTCTGCTGAACCCAGTCAGCCTGAACACACTTAGGTGTTACACATTAATAGAAAACTGTGCAATGGCATGCTCCCTAGAAAGGCCTCACCTGCACTGTCGCACCTGCGGCGCCTTACATATTCCAGCTGGGAAGGCTCCATTCTTTCTAATGCTTCCAGTGAAGCAACCAGTGCACCATCACAAACAGGGTCATGTGGCAGCACAGATCTTTTTAAAGACACGGATCCCCCCTGCCAATGCATTCTCAAGCCAAACCCCCTCCTCTCGAAGCCATCACTTTCTGCGGCCTGCAGGACATATGATAGCTGCACGTGGGCTTGTCCTTTCATGTTTGCCACGACCAAAGTTCACAATGTACACACACTGCTGGGAGAAGCAGTACTCAGAAGGATCACTGTAGAAAAGGCAAAGGGCAATGAGAAGTTGACTGTTACCTCAGATTAAAACAATCAGAATGTCTGGATTTCCACTGAAAAGGAGGCCTACAGCCTTCAGAGGTGTTTCTTTTGACAATTTGGGAAGTGCCTTGCAAGAGTCTTCCCATCCCTTGACTTTAACATTTTGTCACATGGTAACCATCGACTTCAATGTATGTTTTTAGAGTCCCTCTGCTTTCAAATCCAAAGAGTTACTCATGCTCTGTCTCTCCTAAACAAATTTAGACCCTGAAAATAATCCTTGTAGGGATTTTCATTGTAGAAATTACACATAGACATTTATTGCCTCTGAAATAATTTATAAAAACAGATAACTTGTAAGTCCACGGGGAGTTACATAACCTCCTGTGATAAAGTTATTGCTAACTTTTTGTGTTACCAATAAAATGTGAAAAGATGTTTTGTGGATTTGAATTTACAGTGAACTACCACCCACTGGTGCTTTCCATTTTTCCAGATTCACCTGTTTGTGAATTTGTCTGTGAAATATGAATCCAATTATTAACCCGTCAATTAGCTGATTTTTATTCATTTCATTGTATTTTTTTTTGCAGAGAACAGCTATAATATTTTAAAGAAACTGAAGGTTGGTAAGCTGAAATATCCTATTTTCTTTGGCTCTGACTGGCTGCATCTTCAAGAGCGGAAATAAGTGGGACTGTGGATGTTAGCTTCAGCGGAAGATCTAAGATAGTTTTCACTGTTGACGCATATTAAGATGTATTTATTGTTTGGCTCATTCAAAGGGACTGCATCGTTGTACTTCCATTTGGGTTTCTACTACTTCTAAAGACAGCACAAGCACTTAAAAAATAAAACACCCAGCCATTTTTTGGTAATAACTTCATGGTTTTTGGTGTCTACAAAGTGAGCCATTTCAAAAACCTTTCTATTGTTAAGTCACATTCGACGGGCACTCCACTGTTATTCAGCTACTCCAGCAAAGCTCCAGCACATTTGTTCAGCTGGTTTTACCACTGTTTGCACTGTACAATGGCTGCTGGAAAAGACAAGTGTTGTTGCCTTACCATTCAGAAGCCACTGTTGCATTCTTGTTGGTTGTGCAGGAGGCTCCACTTCCGCTTTTCAAAGATGTATAGTTGTGTAATTACACAGCTGTTTTCATGTGCATTGTAAACACTGAGTTGGGGGACTGGGACGTATTCTCGGGCAATTGTGATCGACCCCTGGCCCGGTGATCCACCGTGTTGGGACACAATTTTCTTGCATAATTTTCCTTCCAATAATTCACTTATGTGTTGCATGAAATACAATAAAATACATTAGTTGGTGATCATGACATGACAAAGTGCTAAACTCTTCAGAAATATTTCCATTTGTCAATGCTTTTCCATAAATGTAGATACCTGTATTCTAATCTCAGGAGATAACCATCATGCCATATACTGTACTTTATCTTTTGCTTGCATCAGCAAACAGAGCAGGTTGTAAAATGTGTAGTTAATCCAGAATCTAAATAGTGAATGATTGAGTCCGGTAGACAAAGTGGGATACCTCTCTTAACATCTAAAATCTAACTGTGTGGTTTCATTTAATAAAATAACAGGAAATTTTAACTTTAGGTTCTATTTTCTTATGCTATAGTTAAAACTAGGTGGTGTAAAGGAATGTAAATGCCATCTTGAAGTTAAGAAAGTTTCTGTTTCCCAGGAAAACTATAATTTAATGTAGCTTCCCAGAAGCAGGCAGAGCTGCTGGTGACAAGTTAAACAAGCTCTCAAAAGATTCAAATAGAAACAGATTACATTTTCATTGCTTATTTAACAGAAAATTCCAAAACAAAGCCAGCAGCCCTGAGCAGTTTCTGGTGCTGAGCCATCAGCACATAGAATAAATCTATAAAGTTACAGCGTCGGCCTTCCTGGATTGGAGATATTTGTCTGGCACACCTGCCAGATGTTTCCAGATCTGGACCTGGGGACTTTGGAGGCTAAAGTTACATGTAAAATATACAACTCCTTAACCGGCTTTGCAGCATGATTTTTATTGAGGCTTTTATTTTAAGTCACATGATTTAAAGCAGAACAAGATTCATGAGAACAAGCTGACGTTTACCACAGGGTGACACGAAGAAATAAACAAAAATAAAGTCACAAAATTACAAGAATAAAGCCATAATATTTTAAAAATAATATTATGACTTTATTAAAAATAAAATTATGAACAATTCAGCCGCTTGTTCAAATTCAAGCGGCCAAATTGAGTTTTCCTCGTAGGGTGTCTGGGCTCTAGCTTAGCGATATGGTAAGAAGCTCAGCCATCCAGGAGTCGCTGCTCCTTACTTAGGCTGCTATCCCTGCGGAAGAAAATGGATGGATGGACGACGGACGGACGGACATAAAATTTTGTTGTACAAGTTGAACTGAGTTTCTTATTTTTGGATGTTTGCTGTAGAGTCTGCAATTTGGCAACTTGGCCTGTTTGCAGTTCATGCAAAGCAAACAGCAATCTCTGCAATTGCCCACAAAACTTGGAAAAGCTTGAGGAAATGTTGTGGTCCATTTTGTCCGTGCTGTTAGGAGATTTCAGATTCTCATAGTGCATGTGTGGGTTCTAACCGGCGGCTATTGATTCCTCCAACAGTCCAAAAACCTGTATGGGCTTTGGTTGAGATTGCATTTATCTCAGAGGTCAGGACTTCGTGTTCCCATTAAGCACACAAGTAGTTACAAAATGCAGCTGGTGCCAGCATCAAATGGAGGCTTTAGATTTTTGGGGGTCAGTTACTTTTTAAATATCAATTTTCTTTGATACATTAAATAATCCTTTTGAAAGAATTGGTTTTATCTCAGGTTGTCTTGATCTGATATTGCAGTTATTTTGATAATCTGAAATATTTAAGTGTGATCTGAAAGCAAAAGTAATTCACATGCAAAAGACATAAATGCTAATTAATCATGAACATGTGACTTCATGATCACTTCATAGTAAATAGAAAAATCAAGCTGGATTTTCCATTTTATATGTATTTTGCTTTTGCTTATTAAACAGTAATGTTTATTCATTTTAATTGGTAATTGCCTGACGTTTTCAGGATATTTATGTTTTTATAATGTAAAGCACCCTGCCCTGCCTTGTTGCTGAAATGTGCTATAGAATAAATTTTTACCTGATTACTCACACTTGAGACAATGAGTTTTAGGTCAGTGAAGAAAAACTCATCTTTGTTTTAAAATACGTCAACCAGTCTTGACTGTGATGCCAGTTCCACAGCCATGTTCAATTAATTAGAATTAGGCTCATTTTTATATTAAAAGTACCTTTTGAAAATTGAAGGTAGTAAACTTTTCAATTCGGCTACATTTCTGTATGAAAACAGTTTGATATGGTCTGATTTAATATTCAAATTGCGAATACATTTTTATTGATTGAAAGTGGGAAAATACTCATAACTAATAAGAATAAAGGCTGTCAAACATCCATGTGTGTAACTAATCTGCATAATATATTTTGAGTTAGTGATAAAGTTCCTGAATTAAATTGACTTTTTAATAATATTTTGATGTATTGAACAGGTTTGTACATTAAGCTTTATTCTTAGACAAAAATACTATCTTTTGACCCTGTGAACGTTAAATTTATTGATGCATTTGAGCATGACAGCACAAAAATGGCAAAGCAAACATTAGGAAAGAACAGTATTATATTTGCAGTTTACAGAGGGTTTAGTGGGGGCTAGTTAAAGTATGCATACATGCAGTGCCAGCCTACTGGGCAGGTTTATTTAGGAACACGAAGTTATATATTCACTTGCATTTCACTGACCATGACAGTTGCATGACAAGGACAGACATTTTATTGCCTGTAGTTTGGATAAGAATTGAAAGAAACAGAAACTACCGAGGCTGAAGGTGAGAATCAGTTTTATTAACCTATCAGATTTAATTTTACTGCAGATGATATTGCATTTCATCATTTCAAAGGTAAATATTGCAACATTTAAAGAGACATTGATTCATTTTTTTTTTACTGGTGTGCTGTACTTTCCCTCACACTTGTACTCATTTCAGTTTTGAAGGAGTGGAGGTTGCTGCCTGCACCTTTCATGTCTTTTTGGTTCACTTTGTAAAACCAATCATGCTTGTGGTTATGTATGTTCTGCATTATCAAACTTGAAAGCAGTCAAACTTTCCAACTTGAGGATGCACGATTTGTTTTTTTCTGCATCTGTATTTGGGTCAGTGAATCTTTTTTTTTCTAGTTTCTGTCTGGCTTGTCTGCCTTCAGAACATTTTGTGCTGCACATATAGCTTGCACAGGATCTTGTCGAAAACGTGCACACACACTCACACAGAAACCAAAGTGCAATGAAACATAGACAAGACTTTTAGGTTGTTGGTTAGAGGATGAGGCTCAGATAAAAAGCAGAGAACAGTTGTAACAGAGACGTGATCAAAACAGGAAACGCTTCAAAGTACACAACAAGCAGTAACTGGTGATTATAATCATTCATATTCAGTAGAGAGAGACACTGATTCAATCAGAGGATTTGTCTGGACTGCTGGAAAATGTGCTAAAATAACAAAAATATTGTCTAGCAGGTAGAGATTTTATAAAAAGTAACCAGAGATACTTTTGCTAGTTTAAAATTGCTAAGATCTACTCTACCTCTTAAGAGTCAGAAGTAAACATGGAGAAGCAGCATTCAAGGGCTTATTTATGCTCCACTATACTTCATTAAACTTGCAGAAAATTGAAAAACTGCAGTATCTTTTCCAACTTGTCATTGTTTTCCATTACTTTGCTCCTGTAATGTGATGTTTTTGCTGGTTTGCTGTTTTGTGTTTCTTCTAATTATGTAAATGACTTTGAATTGCCTTGTTCCTGAAAATATGTGAGATAAAATTGTTTTGCCTTAAAGTAAGAAAGTAGCTGGAGACTATTAAACCACTACTATAACTTTTTAACTTTTAATCTTTTTCGTTTGAATGGTGTTAGTTTTATGCCACATAATTGGACATACACATTCACAACCAATTTTACTTTCTTCTCAATTTGTCTTTAATATTGTCAAGATGTTTTCAATTAAATTTTAAGGGGTTTGAATTAAAATATATTTTCAAATGCAAAAGATCAAGTACAAAACTAAAATCGTAATTATCTAGAGAGGTATGCTTGACTTAATGACTCCAGTAGTGGCAATGGAGGTTATACAAGTTCAAATGTTTGTAAAGTGGCATGAATACTGAAAATTAATATACTTCTCTGAGGTCCAGTCAAAAACAACACAATCCAAATTTTGGTTTGTCATATGCTCTTTAATCAATTGCTTGCTACAGGTTGAGTTGCAGCCCTTGAATTTAGATTTATTTATTTTATTTTATGTTGTAAATTTAACCAAATTAAGTTGATCTGAATCTGACATTATGAATCTGTTTTACAGAAATGAGTCCAGTTCTGGTGATCCTACTGTTGTCT
>VMRN01000078.1:1987809-2049632 GCA_010277015.1 Poeciliopsis turrubarensis | reverse complement strand
CTTCTTTTCAGTCTGCTTTGGAACAGGTAAGATTTTTTAATAAGCAAATAGTATCTTTGTTTAGATTAGATTGCAGCAATTAAAAATATTGAGTGTTTATTTAGTTATAAAAGAAATGTTATAAGAAGATAATTTTCTCATGAATTTATTAGAGGAGCACCAGTTTCTGGCTGATCCCCGATTATAAATCTATTAAAAATCCTGACCAGCCAATTTCGATTTTGGCCAATATAATTTTTATTGTCTGAAATATATCAAGAAAGTTGATGAGTTACCAACAGTGGGATGACTATTGTTAACTGCAAACATTTAAACATTATCTGCTGAGCCGGTCTGCTTGTCAAACTTCATTAATTAATGAAAGCAAGCTCAGTTTCTGATGAGCGAATGAAGAAACTCTTCACACAACAAGGAATGATCACTGACATGTTTATTTCTCGAGTCTAAGAATTTATTATAACTTCTTTCTTAAACTACTGGCATTTAAGCCAACGACTGATTAAACAAACGAAATATATTGAATAATAAAATGGGAATAAAATCAGGTTAATGAATGAACTTCATTGTTTTTTCAAAAATGTCGACTGGCTGAATCTTTTTGTGTTATCTAGAACTCTTTACTAATGTTTGACCATCATTAACTGCAGCTCCCATGAACAAATACCCTCTAACTCAAAAATGTGATATTAGCTTATGCTAACACATGCAAAAATAAAAAGTAACTGAACAGAAATGCAGAAGTAAAAAATTTACATAAAAGTTCAAATGGATGTATGAATTAAATGCGTAATTGTTTCAATTATTATTCAACTGTATTTAATACATTGGCAAGTAATGATCACAATATGGTTAAACAATATTTAACCATTAAGTCTGACTTCTATTCAATTCAGATTAAACTCCTGTGTTAGCAACATATCCTGGATTCATTTTATCTCGCAGGAAGGCCCTCAAAATTCACTTGGTCATAGGATGACCCTGACCCCCTAACTCTAACCCGAACCATAACCCTATACTGTTAAAAAGAATGGCACTGAAAACAGATATTTACCCAGGTATTAAATACATTTAAATATTTTTTGTATCTCTATTCAGTTATTTTTTATTTTTGCATGTTAGCATACCCCTTGTAAAGTCCATATTTATGACATACCCAGTCTTAAATATTCATGAAAACGTAATCATGTTTATTACAGGTGTTATGTTTATGACAGTGTCATGTCAGTCTTACAAACACCCCTTCAAATAAAGTCTTAACTAACTTTCTTACATGATGTTGTACAAAAAGGTCATAAAAATAAGGAAAATGTCATGCACTATGTAAAACACAATTTAATTTATTTTCTCTCAGTCTTTTTTCTTCTCACTACAGCTATGCTGCCCTGTTCAACTTCAGCTCTTCTTCTCCTAAGCATCCTCCTTGTTCACTCCTCTGTTCTGTCCTGTCGGATCGGGACCCAAAGCGAATGTGATGCTGCTCCATTTGTACCAGGCCACAGTCTGGTGGGGAAAGGTTTTGATATTGTCACACTGCAGAGAAAAACAGTTGACATGTTTGATGTGGAGACTTACTTGGGCTCCAAAGACACCTGTATTCTCTGCTCCAACCCTCTTCAAAACGATACGTATCAAAAAGTAATTAAAGATGCATAAATAAAGAGCTGCACTTCTGACTTGAGAGATTAATTATAATGCGACTTTTCTTCATTTTGAGCTGCCATATTCTGTTGTTGCCTGGAGTGCCAGTCCATGCAGTCCTGACATCATCAGCAGTTATCACACCTCTGCTGGGTAAAGTATTTAAACCAGATAGTGAACACTGCAAAAGTTGAATCACATAATTAAACTAACCATTACCAGATTTTTTTTACATGTTCCAATCACATTTTCCAATCAACAGTGTATGTTTATTGGAATTTCATGTGGTCGACCATCACATAGTGGATAATTCTGAAGTGGAAGCTAAATATGAAATATGTGGTGTGCATTGATAATTATATTCTGATACTTACTAATACACTATATTGATTCAGCAGCACATGTTGCTAAGTTAGCAACTTAACTCTGATAAAAATCCCAAACTTGAGACAAATCATTAATATCTTTAGTGTGTAAATAAAAATCTGACTCTGACCCGAAACCTGACCTAAATTCAAATCACTACTTAGTCCGAAACCAAACCCCTGACTCAAACACAGCACTTCTTATGGGGACTACAAGGTGGGAAATCCTAAAACACACACCCATATATTCACACACACAAAGGGACATGAAATCAAGGACCATCCTGCTACAATGAGTATCAGTTGGACGGTGAATAACTATAAATAACTAATCAGGAAAATTATTAACAAAATTCTTAAAAATTACCAAGTGAAGAATATAGGCAAATACAGACCCATTCATTAAATTAAATATTATTGAAAAGTCTGTTTGTTTCAGAAGTTTCATCACTAAGTGAAACACGTTATATAGAATAATTCCACATATATATGAATTTTTTAAAGCCTTTATTTCAGTTCATTTTGATGATTTTCGACGTACAAGTTGTGCAAACCTAACATTGAAAATTGGAATAACAACAAGCCAATAAAAATATTTTCGAATAAAGAATAATGAAAGTGTGTTTGTTACCTGCTTAGAGGTTATTTTATAAAGTACTTTTATTCTGAAAATCGAGCCACATATGGAAGCATTTTCTAATTTATTGAATATAGCTGTAGTTAATGAATACCTGCCTAAAAGAATTAGGTATTAAAATAACAGTAGTTAAATCCATAATTACACTAAGCTTAACTACCAAATTAAAAATCTGAAAAATGAACTATATAGATGTTTAAGAATGATGACTTCTTTTAAAATGTCCCAACAGCTCTCTGATGAAAGATTACATATCCCAAGTCACCCATGATGGGACGGTAAGAAACAACTGAAAGATGAATATTTCACAATATTTTCAGTGCAGCCCTGAGTTTTGATAACACAACCCTGATAGAAACCTTGCTGGCTGATTTTCTGTTTTTCACCATTTAATTTCAGTTAATATGTGCTCTTCCAAGAAAGAAAATTTTATTATCGTTTTACTTTGCATTCAGTTAGAACTGAAGTAATTGATTAGAATACTGACATAAAAATACGGCTTCTTGTTTAACGCCTTATAAACTACAAAGGTTGTCTGTATTTCATCAGTTTGGCATGGAAATTACAAAGTCTTTGTTGGACAAGTTCGATGTGGGAGGAACCGGCTCCGATGTCTACAAGTTCGTTTCGCAAAACAGCAAAGAGGATCGCTACACTTACAGCCTACACACTGTTACCTGCAAACATTATGAGTAGGATGAAAATTTGACTTTTTTCATTGAGTTCTTACAGGTCATGGTTATTGAAATAATTGTCTAATTTTGTCTTGGTGTCTAGATTTATATTACCACCCACACCTGCCTTAAGCATAGAGTTCAAAAAACAGTTAAACATCCTGCCAAGTCACTACAACTCCTCCACTATGACTGAGTATGTAAAGTTCATACAGACCTATGGCACACACTACTTCAGAATGGTGAGAACTTTCACACACACACATTGTGAATTAGTTAAATATATTTTTCTGCAGGGAAGCATTTTAAAGAACTTTAAACCTGTTGTAGGTTCATCTTGGAGGGCAACTAAGACGACTGATATCTTCACCAAGCCACTTGTCCTCCATGAATGGGTTAAGCTCAAGTGAGGTAACAAAATGCACAAAACAGCAGATTTTGTGATACTTCCATGATACTAACGTCCAGAGATGAACGTAAGCCAATACAGTCTGGTACTGCGTACTTTTAACAGATTCTGGGTCGGTACACAGTACCAATACGGCCGTCAGTAAGATTACCTGCAGTTTTAGTCAAAATAGCTAGCAGTTGGTAGTTTGAAACATGTGTTAATCTGTTTACAGACTGCTTTTTTCTCTCATTTTTTATTGTTTTTGAACTGTTTGTGCTGTGTGATGGAGCCTTATTGACAGTGCTATGTTCATGTTATTCTGCTCTGTTAAATCAGCACAGCACACGTTGAAAACAACTGCTTGTTAACTGATGAGAGACGGTGGTTGCTGATCGGTTTGGTGCATTTGATTTATAGACTGGGACATTTTACACAGGTCGTTCACAAAGACAAAAAATGTCGCTTGCAGTGGGACATGAAGAAGAATAAATCCCTTATCACTTTGAAATAAAATAATAAAAACAGGGAAAACAAAGCGGACAGTGAAGTTTTAATTTAAGCGAAATCAAAACCTGCTAAAAGTTCAGAAAACAATAGCTAATTTGTTGAAAAGAAAAGAGTAAAGAAAAAAGTTACTACACTTGCTACAAAGTTAAATTGTTTATTGATGTTTATATATGACAGCTGCAGAAGAAAGAGTTCAGAAAAATAATGTAGGCTAGTCAAGTAAAACTACAGTGATTATTATTATACTTATTTGCACATATTACCTCATTAAAATTGCTGTCATGTTACGAGCAAGAATTTTAAACTACTTTAACCTTTGCTTATATTATTACCAAATACATGAAGCTGCAAAAACATGAAGTTCATCGCTTCCAACAACGTAGTTTAAGTATTTTTAAGTGTGATTTGTTTTGTTTTGTCCATTTTCATTTCCAAGGTTTTCGACATGAACATATTCTTCCCTGCTTGTGTCTGGCTCATTATGTAAATGTCGGGTATAGTGAAGCTTTTTTACAAATCTTTTTTCTGTTCTTTCACACAGATCCACTCCTGTTTATCTATGGGTGTTGCTGTTGGCTTGGGAAAGATGAAAATCTCTAGTGTTAAGAAGTCTTGCATGAGTGCCCTAAAAAGCCAGAACTCCGCCGATCGTCACGACTTAAGTCTCCGCCAACACTTAACAGTGGTGTCAGGAGGAGATGGATGGTTGGGGAAGTTTTTAATTTCCAAAAATGATTCCCAAGCCTACATGAACTGGCTGATGAGCCTGAAAGAACATCCAGATGTTGTTTCGTACTCCCTTCGACCTCTCCATCAGCTCGTGATAAACACGCTTCAAAAGGCAGGGTTGAAAGCTGCTATTGAGAAGTATTTGGAGGAGCATGCTATGAAGAAATTACCCCAACAGCCATACTGTCAGGGCAAAATTCCTAATTTGTCCTCTAACTGCTGCCCTTCAAACGCCCCAAGGGGAACTCTATCAGTGACCATTGTTCGAGCCTGGAATCTCAAAGGAGATATGTTTGGAGCAACTGACGGGTGGGTTGATGCAAATGTAAATAAAGACCTGATGGAACCTGATGACAACACCTTTTATATGTCTCCTCTTTTGTTCACAGCTATGCCAAGATGTTCTATGGTTCCATTTATCACAAGACCAACGTGATCAAATCCGATAATCCTCAGTGGAACGCTCAGTATTATTTGGGCAAGGTCAGTAAAAGTTATCATCACAGATTAGCTGAAAAAGCTCAACAACAGACAAACTGATCTATTTACTCTGAAGATGCAGCAGAATTTAAAGAGTTAATACCAGCATTATGTTTTGCAAAATAAACATTAAATTACCAACAGTGAGGAGAACTGGGTTTTTATGAGTCAGTCTGGAAAGGAAAGATTCTTTGGTGTCACCAAACTAATTTGTTAGCAAACATTTCATGTTGGGTCAATTTTCATTTAATATCAGAAATGTGTTGTTGTTTCCATTGCAACTAGATGATGTTACATGATTGACCTTGAACTAATTTGCCCTTGAACTTGTTCACATGAGACAGCAGGCACAATAAGAAAAGAGCGCAGACCTTAACTCCTGACTCGTTCTTGTTTCGGTTCTCACAACCAACCTGGGTGTCTGTGGACATGCAGCTCCCACACTCACTGCTCTGCTTATCCTGTAGTTGAGTCAGGAAGTGCTAACCCTCTCTAAATGCTTTAACAAATCAATCATGAGCATTAGAATTTGTCTGTCCAAACAACAAATGTACAAAATGAACCTTCAATGTCAAAGTAAAAACTTTTTGTCCAATTGGTTTCTCTAACCTACTGATTGCTTTTTTTTTAAAACCTCTTTTAAATAAATAAATCAAATCAAATGAGACAAAACAAAGTATACAATGATATGTAATGCAGAGAAAAAGCATATTATGTAGGCAAACTTCAGGTTTGACAATCAACTCCATTTCTAGATCCAAGTCAGGCTATAGATTCTTTATATTTTAGGATACTGGGTCAGCACTTGCATGAAAAGGAATTAGGTTTTACTTGACTAGATCATGCACATTTCATGGTGTTTATGGTCCAATACAAATACAAGTAAAAACAGAAAAAAAATGTAAATATTTAGACAGAAACCACTTTACACATACATTGTGTAAAGCGACACAGCCCAGATGATGTATTTCATATCTTGTGTTTCAACTAAGATTACATTGCATTTATCAACTTCTGATATTTTATCACCTAAATAATTTGACATTGATTGGGAAAATGTGCATCTGAATGATTCGCCATTCAATTTTTTTCATGAAGGTGGACACAAGCATGGTTCTGAAGATTGAAGTTTGGGATCAAGACTGGTTCAATGACGACCTTCTCATAAAGTGTGGGAAGTACCTGAGCTCGGGCTCTCACTCTTTCACATGCAAATCAACATTAGGAAAAGTTGAGGTTCAATACACGCTGACCTGTGACCCGTATCTGACTGGAGAATAGGGCAGCTGTTAAATAGTGACAGGAGATCAGTGAGTTTTGGGAATGAAAACATTTCATTTCATCAAGTAACTTTAACTCACTAAATCTGATAGAAACTCACAATTTATACTTAATCACTTAACTTTTTTGAAGACCTTGCGAAATGTGTATTTATCATACAATGAAAAAAATTCAAGATTCTGTGTAACATTTAATCACAAGAAATAACTGCTTCAATATATGCAACCAGAAATTGTGTTTCTGTTAATGACAATAAAATTTTTAAATTGCTACAAGTTGTTGACTTCATATGTTTTCAGTAGATCTTGTATAATTAGTTGTGGAGAAGTAATTATGAATTATGTCTTATTTGTGTTACTAATAAGTGGCAAGTTAAAATGTAACTTTGGTGATTTATAGCTTTTTGTCCAACTGAAATAAATTATTTTGCACAATTTTCACCTTAAACAGTTTGGTTTATTAGAAAATGCAGGTGTAATTTAGCCACACAACGTGTCACAAAACTATCTGGTGAAGACCTGTATGCAGCAAAGCAGAGAACAAGGGACATATTTTCCACCCTGATTGTTGTTTCCTCACAGTTTTATGGTTAAAATCAAGAGGCGCTGATGAAATGTGTTATTGAAATCATCTTTCATCATGTAGTCATGTTTGAAACAGTGAAGACATCTCATGAGCCAGAATGTTCAATGTTTTTTTTTTATTATTATTTATTACATAAAAGGTCCAGGCACCACAGTTTCACAGTTGTCCTTTAGAAGACCTTGACCTTTAGCCTTTTGGAAGACAGAAAGTTTTAAAAAATCATCTTTTCTTTCTGCCTGCAGTGATTTAGAAAAGCAAAAAGGTTTTTCTGTTATTCCTTGACCTAACACTGCACACATCAGTAGGATTGCTTGTTTGAAGTTGCTTTCAAATATGTTATATTGGAATGCATTTTTTACTAAATAAATTAGTAGGAGGACTACTCAATCTCTGTAAAAGTCTTTGGAATAGGCAGCAAAAACCACAGCAGCTTCCAGGCCTCTCAGTCCTACATTTGAGGAAACAGATCCTTATTCTTAAAAACGTCCAGCTTCCGTCGCTGTTTGCTCATATGTCACTGGTGTCCAATCTGTAAAGTAACTAAAATGTTCAAAACTGACCTAAGTCAAACAGTCTGCTGCAAGTAATTCAAAAGGGAAACAACGTGCACATAGACTAGCTCTTTAAGTTCAACTAACGTAGCCTAAAACCAAATTTTGGGATTCTGCAGAAGCCAAAATCATTAAACAGTGATAGTCCACTGGCTCTGAATGTGTGAAGCCAAAGCAGCGATCAGAGTCCAAGAGCACAAAGCTTTGTTGGGGCCCATTAAAATCAGGCATCCGAATTCTGTAAAAGTCACCAGACTTCAGCTGATTCATGTGAGGAGGAAGTGAAACATGAAGTGCAATAAGCAGTATGTTGGTGGCGGTGTCCATCTTATCCTCAGACATCTGCAGGAACAGGAAAAGAACTTTGTCCTGCAACGTGACAAACGTCACAACGATTCATCCGAGGGTTTTAGAAAAAAAAAAAAAAAGCCCTGAAAAACTCAACGGCAAAAATCAAAGTCAAGGTTTTGCAGGATGAAAAATAAAATTGGTGCTTTGATGTTGGGAAAATGTTGCTGAGTTGACTCCCATCATCATCATCATCATCTGGGCCGGAGCCTCTTCCTCTGTTACCTCTTCAACATCAGGCGGAAGTTGTGCAGCTGATATATACTGGTGGACAACCTGCGACAGCAAAGAAAGATTACACTGAGCATGCAGCAACTGGACCATTTAGCTACACAGCAACGGTTGCTATGGGAACCTACCTGCCAAAGGCGTTCATTAAAGCCACTATTTCCTGCCGACTGAGCTGGAAGCCCTTCGACGGGCTGTGTTCTGGTAGGTTCTGGATCTCCTTTTCAGAGAAGAGGATCTTCAGAGCCGTGCCCAGACCCTGAGTCTGCATGCAACAGAAAGCTGATTAAGTTGGCAGAAAAGAAAAACTTTTTACAAAGATTAGAAGAACATTATTGAGGTATCATGTAGTCAACTGGTTCTACAACTTAAACTCCAGAAAATGAGAAATAAGTCATGCCATCACATAATATTTTTGACTTTATGCTCATATTACTACAACTTTAGTCGTGTATTACTTTGACTTTATTCTCATAATGTTATGACTTTGTTCTGAAAATATCTTTGACTTTATTTTGATTTTATTCTGAAAATATTTTGACTTTATTCTCCTACAACTTTATTTTTGTAATTTTATTTTTTAAATGTATTTATTCATTTTTTACCATGGCCTTAATACTCCGTCATGCTATACACACGTGATCAATATGAATAGAAAATACACCCGATAGAATTTTACTGGACTCTGATCCAGAACGGTACGGCATTCTGGGAGATGTAGGCAGATGGAAAGGCTTTCGTTTCACAACCTCTGTGGTGGCATCGATTCGCTCACTTATTGGTTACCTAGCAACAACTTGATGCGTAGCGAGAGAGCAAGACTGACCTGCAGCTTTCCCCAGAGCCGACACTTACTGCAGCCCACGCAGTCCATAATCCGGGAAATGTTTTTGAAATGGAGCCGGAATTCCTCCTGAATGACATAAAAGGAGACACGGATGTTCAGAGTTCATTTATTGAGCTGGATTTATCAGTAAGTTAACTTATATTGCCATTTTCCAGTCATATCGACCGCTCAACAAAAAGCATTGTTCACCTAGATGACCTCACGTTCACATAAAGATGCAAAACTCTGCAAGTAAATATGGGTTAAGCGACTACTCAAGAACAACGTTACACAGGGAGGTGTCTTTTGCTCCTCTGAACTACTAAACATAATCCTGGGTTGCTGTCCTGAGCAGCGCAGGGGCAACGTGCCACCACAGCTTGGATGTATTGAGGCCTTAGTCCTCGTCCCAGTGGTCGTCGGTTCGATTCCCGGCCTGGCGACATTTGTCGCATGCCTTCCCCCTCTCTCATTACACTCTTCCCTGTCAAACTACTTTCAAATAAAGGCCACAAGAGCCAACAACACCTTTTAAAAAACAATCCTGTTACAAATATGATCTTCCTGGGAGATTGCAGCCGCCTCCTCAGGTCAAACGGCCTGGATCCACTACTGTCAGGTCACTACTTTTAACGTTATTCCCTGGCAAGGACAGTTGCTATTCCCTTGGCACATCACAACTGAAGTTGCTTTTCGAACTAAATTTATGACTAACATTATGCACACTATACTTATTGTAGCTTTAATTCTCACCTTTAAAGTCTTGGCCTCCATTTTGTGTCCGGCAAACATGGACTTTTCATCAAAGTGCATTGGGAAACTTCTGGAAGACCAAAAAAAATCAACAACTGTAAAACCGTTCTCATGATCTCTAA
This sequence comes from Poeciliopsis turrubarensis, assembly GCA_010277015.1. Classification (NCBI taxonomy): domain Eukaryota; kingdom Metazoa; phylum Chordata; class Actinopteri; order Cyprinodontiformes; family Poeciliidae; genus Poeciliopsis; species Poeciliopsis turrubarensis. Next base: position 2,039,517 of record VMRN01000078.1, on the reverse strand, counting down.
AGCAACAGCAATTATTTTAGTTATTTATTAATCTTTGGATTATTCTGACACCTGAATAATCAATACATTATTAAATTTTTTATTAATGTAGCTTCAGAAATACATTAATAAATATTTTATTCCTTCTAAGGAAGAAAGTAAACATTTTATTACTTAAAAAGCAATGCTGTAACGTTTGTAAAAAGATCCTCCATTTCTACTTGGCATAACATCAATAAAGTGTAGAGCTGATTTGGAGATAAGTTTTTTAGATTAATGGGTTAATAAATGAAAAGCAAAAGGTGCCTAATAAGTTTTTTGTTTTGTTTTTTAATTTGGACCTAGTGAAGCTAAAACTAGGTCACTTGAGGTAGAATTGGGTAGAACGTATTCACAGAAAATTACGTTTTTTCATCTTAAATGTAAGATGTCTAAATGTTTTGTACATTTTCAGCTTACTACAGCTTTGGTGGTGGTGTTCTTTGAGCAAATTACCTTTTTTATAGTTTGTCTGCTCTAGTTAACAATTAGCTGATTCATCACAATTAATCATTTCAGCCCTAATCTGCAGCTTCTAAGGAGGATGCAAGTTGATAAAATTGACAACCTTGTGCCAATAACTACCAGCATGAATTCATGAGAATCCACAAATAATGCACATTGGATTTCTTACTTGATCTCATTAAAAATCTGCAGCAGCAGCTCTTTGGTTTCTCCGTCCTCCTCAGAGCTTCCAGTGTACAGGTTGACGATCGCTCGCTCGAAGTATGGCGCCACCTTGGAGAGAGCGCGCAGCTCTATGAGGTACAGGAAGTAGAGGTTCTTCAGCCGCCTCGTGCCCTCTTCCTTCGTTTCTGCCGTGTCGAAGCGGCGGCGAAACTCCTGAATGTTTGGGCCCCACACCGTGCGGCCCCAGCCCTCTGACATCACAGACAGAAACGCCTTCATTTCAAGGTTATTATATTTAACCAAAACTGACAAAATGACAAAAAATGAAATGGAGAAAACATTTTTATTAGCTGAAATAATTCATGGGGAAAAAAGCTCTAACTAACTGGAACTATATCATGTTTATAAAACTAACGAAAACATACTGAAATTACAGACATATTATCTTTCTTTTTTGTGTTTATCAATCAATTTATTAGCTTTTGAACTGATGTGAAACAGATTTATATCAACACTCTGCAAAATTACCGTATCCCATCAAAATTTGAGAGAAAACACTAGTTGGTTGTTATTCAACAATAACTGACTAAATTTAAAAAAAAAACCAGTGTCTTCTGTTGAGTGTTCATTACCCAATCAATACAAACATAATCACAATACAATATTTTAACCTTTTTGAATTCTGCACCTAAAAACAAACTAAAACTACCTCTGCAAATACTAAAAAGCAACCTAAAACTAAACAATATGTAACTAATAAACTAGAGTGTAACAACTGAATTACACAAAAACTCACAACAAAATAAAGGTAAACTAAAGAAAAATCCAAAACTATTATAACCATGCCCCAGATAACTAGTTGGTATTCATAACATGAAACTGCTAAGAAAACAAAAAGTGGGAGATAAATTATTGTTGTGGAGAATGACTGGATGTAGTGTTTTAGAGTGTGTTTATGTTCATACCGTCCAACAAGAACTCAGCACACAGGTGGATGTTGATGCTGCTGTGGAGGCCCGAGATAAGTCGGTAGAAAACTCTTTTTTCCAAACACAAACCTGAACGGGAAGAGCGCTTGTTTAGCTTTATCAAAATGCAAACACCAAAACTATCTGGGATTAAATTCAAACCAACAAACCTCTTTACCTACTGTGCTATAAATGATCTTATTAAGAGTCTGGAGAAATGTGAATGTGAATCTTTTTAGCTTCCAACTTGATGAAGTGACTCATGGAAAATGCTCTCAGGCTAATGACTGTTAGCTTTTGGCAGAAGTTGGGAGCTAAAAAGTTTGTCACTTTACATCTTTATGTTCCCTGGAGGTGGAAAAGTGAATCAAATAAAATTACTGGAATTAAATAAACTCACCTTCCAGCCACTTGTAAAAGCCTTCGCCTGTGGTGTCAGAAACAGAGTAAAGATTCTTAATCTCAGTTCACAATTAAAAATGACGTCTTGTGCAGCCAGTTGTTTCACTCACCATCATCGTCCCCTGAAAACAGAGCAATAAAGAAAAGAAATTTACATTAATGTCATTAAAATAATCAAATTTAATGAGGAATGATGCATTCATGTTAAAACATATATTAGACTGCTAATGTCTGAATAAACATCTGGGGTTTTTCAATCCAATCCAACTAGCATCCCAAACTCTTGTATATACTGTTACTAATTAAAATTTGCCAAATGCTAAAATATGTTTTTAATCACCTTTAATCAAAACCCCAGTGCAAACAAATTATGAACCCTGGGCTGACTCTCATCTTTTACTCTCATTTAGATCTTTGATTTTACAATCTGTTGTTCCTTGTTGGTTTTCCTGCTGAAGTGTTTTGCTTACTTGTCTCTGACCAGACAATTTAACAGACACTGAATAACTCTGACCATCTGATATCTGCACTGATTTTCTGCTTATGTTGAACATAATATGTTTCCTCAGTAAATGCAGCTCTAAAATTGTGACAATGTCCGCCAATTTTCAGTCTTCATAGAGAGTCTGCTCCAGTCTCAAATGAACACGGTTTCTGTGGCGGCGCTGTCCATGGTGCTGAACTGGATTTTTTTTTTTTTTTCCATTGAGACAAAAATTTTAATATATTTTTGGCGCCTCTCTTGGTGGCAGAATGTAAGAGCAGCTCTATTACATTAGTTCTGATAATTTTCTCGACTTTATTTTTTTGTTGAGCTTTGGACAGTTATTCCCTTTATTCTGAATGCTGTGCAGCTGGAAGGATTTTTGCTCACATTTATTTTTTACTTTTATTTTTGAGACAGTTATGATGCGTAACCGTTTGCTTCTTGGTGCATCTGATTACAAATAAAATTTGTGTCATGTTGGATATTACTATTGTTATTGAATGTGACCTAGCATTTTTTTTGTCCATTAATTCAACTGAGTTTGACTTAAAGGAACCAAAAAAATAATTTCATTCTTTCTTTTTTAATTGAATGTTCTGTCTGTGTCCATCAAGTGATTTTAAACCCAGTTTCCCAGTTTTTTGGGGTTTTTTGCCTTCCACTCCAAACATTTAGACTTGACTTACCTCTACTGGGAGCCAAAGGGTTCAGAGGTCGGTACACTGATCTGGGCCTGCCACAGAAACGCAAACATTTATTAAACTCGCACAGACAATTGAGAAAAACTTTGTTTTGTGGTCGAATATTTAGCTCAGTGGTATGCAACTTAAGGCTCTTTAAATGCCCCTCTGTGGCTCTTAATGTGCTTAATATCTAAACAATATTTAAAAATGTAAAATTGTAACATTCCCACCAGAAAATTGGGAATGTAAAGTTGGCAAACCCCTGTTCTATCAGATTTGTTTTTTGGTGCTAAAACTCAGCCTGAACCCTGAATGAAATGTGACAGCGCTAATGTTTTGTCTGGTCTCACTTGAAGCAGTTTTCCTCATAGATGCTGTTCCACACCCTCCATGCAGAAGCCCCTTTATAGCCGGTGTATCGCTCTGGATTCAGCAGCAGATCCACATACTCGGCATCTGGAGAGGTTTCATCTGAAATAATCCGCACATAGTAATATATACATGTTTTGTGGTTCTTATTTCTCCCATCAATAAAGTCTCTTGTTTATGAAGCACTAATTTAACTTTAATTTCCAGTTTACGTCCTGTATTACCAACCAGAAGAAACAAAGAGTCTTTTTTCATGCTAACCACTTTAATGTTGACTAAGGAAGATTCTACATCCTCCACTTTTTGTGCTGTTTCAACCATTCAACTTTCACCATAACCTGCTCATTCAGGACATTATGGGAATTTCGTCTTTTGATATTCACATCTTCTATGATTTAGGAAATATTCAGTTTTTTATGATCATCTTGGGCCTTGTTGAAATGAAAGGAAATTCCCATAATTTCTGAAAAATTCTGCTACAAACATTACACCCTTTCATAGCGAACTTCTTCCATATACAAGTTTTCAAACTTTAAAATATAGTCACATCCCTTAACTACGTCTGTTTATTTCAGCCTTTTCATATCTTTTACAGATTTTATATTAGACACATACATTACAGTCACCAGAACTATTTCTGTTTGCTGAACATCCCAGTGATGAGAGACAGAATATGTCAGATATTATTTATTAATGTCTTCATTAATTGATAGCTGAGAGTAAGAAGGATTTTACCGTCTAGCTCACAGAAGTGATCCTGAGCATCATCGTGCCTCGCCCAATCAACAAAGGCCTCTTTGCTCTGGTTACTGTAACAGAGAAAAACTTAAAATGAATGAAAAGAGACCAAATGAATGCATCGATCATTAAGATGTCCAAAATGATCAACCAGTGAAAACAGAAACGAGACGCTTTGATGAGCAGAACTGAATATTAAGATCAGAGCTGAACATTTAAAGTAAGTTACCCAATAAACTAGCTGTTATTCTTCTATTGTTTGAGGATGATTTCACTTTTCTATAAACTCATTGCCATCTGGCATCAGTGGAAAGGAAGTATTACTGATAATAATATCAAAACTGTTCACTTAAAAAGGTCATTATTCAGTTTTAGGGAGTGCTAGCTGTGTCAGGGTCCAGGAGATTGAGGTTAACCTGCTTCTGAAATCACTTTGCACTTTTAAAATGGGGTACACAGCATCTCCATCAGCAGTCTGACCCCTGACCTGCAGCCAACAGAGGCAGGTCAAGGTGTGTGGTCTGACCTCAGGGTGCTGTTGATGGCGCCGAGCTTATTGGCCTGCTCACAGTCAGCCTCGTCCGACATTGTGTTGGCTGCCTGGGAGTACTGAACACACACAAGGAGGTAGCATGTGTTAGCATGAGCTAACAAGCATAATTACAATGACTTTAAGTAATCACAAACTGCTTCAGTCTGCAAGTAATTTCAATTTAACGTAAAAACAAACAAAAGAAGAAAAATCTAGACTTTCACCTGTTTTGCCTTGACATACCGTCAAGACTGGCATTTTAATATCCCACCCATTTTCAAGAATTTAGAGAACTAATCATTTTTCCACTAAATTATGAAAACAAACAGCTGTGATAATAAAGCTGAACATGCAGTCTATAAATGTTTACATGGCTTTTTTTGAGGCCCATTATGAACTTGATTTGAGTTTTGTGAGAAGAGAAAGTGAAGATGGTAGCTTCACATTTTTTTTTAGTTTCTTCCCAAAAAAAGAAGCCTGGAAATTTGGAGTCACCAATAGCAGTTTTCTGTGGTCAATCTATTGATCTGTAAAAAGCCTGACATTCAAGTTTTGCCCAATGCTGATTTTTTTTTTTGGTCTAAAAAGTCACTAAATGTAGCAACAAAGTTGCTAAGTTGTCAACAGTGGGGTTAGACTCTGCAGGTTAAATCAGGGTTGATTTAAAAGTTTCCTGAGGCTTTTTCATTCTTGTAAATAGAAATTTATTTTAAGAGGTTTTCTTACCTTGTTGTAATTTCCAGACTTGATGCCAATAGGAACTTTACTCTGCAAAAATCAACATTGACAAAGTCAGCACCATATTTTTTATTTTATTTAGTAATTTATTTCAAAACACAAAACAAAAAAAGCAACCAGTGAGAAAAGATCTGCATACATAACCAAAAACACAATAATTTGCTTGTCACTATTTTACTGTTTGAAAAGGAGTTGGGAGAATTAACTAAATCATCCCCTTATCTCAATTTAATAAAATATATCACTTACCGACACTATTTATGAAATAATTTGTAATTAAAAACATAAATAAACTTCAGCAGATCAACTGAAAATTGCATGTAGTGATAACTTACATAGAACTAAATAGTGATATAAAGTTTCCAGTTCATCATTTGACTGAATCTGTGATGCGAGTGTGCGTGAACTCTGACCTCTGGGCAGGGCTCCACATGGCAGTCTTTGATGGAGCAATGTCCATCGTCGGGCCAGAAAGGACATGGACGCTTCAGGTTCACCTGGGAAAAAAAACAAACACGGAGTCACGGCGTATAAAAGACGTTCTGGTGATCATGATGGCTTCCCAGCTTGAATTCAAGACTCACTTAACTCTACAAGTACTCTATGCTTGATTGGATATATAAACAGACTCATTGTGCAGAACTGATGTAGAGGCTCTTTGTTTAAAAACAAAACATGGAATTACAAAAGACAGAAAATATTTTTAAAAAGTGTCTTTTACTTCGGTCATCCCCTTGTATTAAAGGCAAGCTACAATATTTGTTGTTTAATTATGACAATATAGTCATAATTAAACCAGTCTTTAGAACTGGTTTAGTCTTTAGAATAAAGAATAAAGACTAAGAATAATCTTTAGTCTTAGAATAAAGACTAAAGATTTTACCAGAACATCTCAAAATGTTGAGAAAAAAGGGATTTGAAGAAAAAAAGTTTCTATAATTATTGAGATCTAACTTCAGCAGTTCTGCGCCTCTTTCTTTGAAATATTCAGAGTCAACTGCTTCAAAGTCCTGCTGCTGATAACAATTTGATGCTGATGTGTTAACATTTTTTCCTCATCTGTAAAACAGATACCAAAGTATAACTTCAAAAGATGCTTAACATTCCTCAGTTGATTTTTTTGTTATTTTCTTATGCAGGAGTTTTCATAATATTATGACATTCTCCTAATATTACAACTTTATTTTGGTAACAATAAACTCAAAATTCTTGCATTATTTTGAAACACGCTTGTCAAGTAAGATGACGGGCTTCACTCTTAACTATTGAAACCCAAAACGAGCTCTGACCGATTCCTAATCCGCTTACCTTGTAGTATCTGAAGTAATCTCTCTCCGTCAGTTTCTTGATGCGAGGATAAATCTTGAAGTTGTTGAAAACGTCAATGCTTTCGACATCACAGAAACAGTCATCGAGAACCCCTGTGAGCTAAAGCAGAGCACAAAAAACAAGGCAAGTTAGCTGAACCTTCAAGGAGATTTATTTACTTTCTAAATGTAATATTTTTTTTTTTTTTTTTTTTTTAGAAAAGTTCAGGCTAAACTTTAAATCGTACAACAGCAGGTTGATCAAGGCCCACGAAATGTCATAATGTACCCAAATAAACTGCTCTAAACATCTATCAGAATGATAAACCGGAACATAACAGCATGTGACATATTTAGGAAATAATATATAAGGTGAGCCTTTACTACAACAAAAACCTAAACCAGAGAACATTAAGATCTCCAGCAAATGTTTAGAGAATGCTGTAGTTTTTTTTCTTATGCAAATCTGCCGTAACGCACCGAGATCTGGGTAAACAGGTGGCTTTGTTTCAACAAGTGATTTAACAAACTAGAAAACAAGTCATCCTAATTAATGTTTAAATGTCCGATCCACTGTTCGAGATTTGAAGAACAAGGCTAAGAACATTGTCTGATATACATAAGAAACAAAAAACATGCAAAAAAATAGACCTTAATAAAAATGTTTACTTATGGGATAAATAAAAAAAATCTAATATTGAAATTATGGAGATTAATTTCATTTGTACAGGTAAATTATTAAATTTTAAACATTCAAAATTTTAAATGTAATATATCAATTTTAAATGATTTTCATTGAACCAGTAAGATTGTCTTTGTCCAAAAGTAACAACTTAAACTTTCATTAAATGTTCTATTAAATCAATTCAAATACGTTATTAGACCCAGAGGGAAATTAAATGTTGTAACTCATTTTATCCAAGTTTCTGCAAAGAGTTGCTGTAGATGCCAATGGCTGTAGGCAGGAAGGATCTTCTGTAGCAGTCAGTGCTAGAGTAAAGCTGAAGATGCCTCTGACTGAAGAGGCTTCATAAAGAGGATGCACAACGTTTCAAATAACACAATATTCTCAATAATGAAGTAAATCTCTTTTTTAGAATTATAACAATAAACACTTCATATTATTATGGACCATTCTTTGAATGTTTTCAATATTTTGACAAGTTATCTGTAGGAATGATTTTAGAAAGCAGCCCTGCCTTCACTCAAATTTTTCACTATCAAGTCAGAACTTTGACTGGACCTTAGAAAACAAAGATAATATCTTCTGTTAAAATAAAAAAAAATAACATTTAACCTAAATGTTTAAGAGGCACCCAATTATAACAACCATCAGTTTATAAACACAAATTCATCCTCATAAACAAACATTTCAATTTGATCCTAGTTAAAGTAAAATGCAATCAAATTCAGTTTGTAATACAAATGATGGCTTTAAACAAAAAAAACTTAAAAAGGCCAATCCATCCTCCAGAGAGAACGTGTAAAAAGCAGAAAAGAACGACTCGGTTTCAACAGACATAAACCTGAAGTGATTAAAATGTGGTTTGAGTGGAGAAAAACACGGAAGAACAGTCTTTTTATAGTAATGAAACTAAGAGAGGAAGAGAGATAAACAGATAAGGTATAATGATGACGTCTGATGACGTATTTTGTACTTTTGAGAAGTGAATGAACTATAACCTAGAAATCAACTAGATGTTGAATTTAAAGGACTTTTTCTGGTCAAACAGCAAGAAAGTTCCTCCTTAGATGCTCTGGTATAAATATGACAAACCTTGTTTTAATTCTAAATAAATGCAAATTTTTTTATGCGTGGAGAAGAACTTTTACAGAATCTTTATAAATCACTTGAATTAGATGCTCAATTATCTCCAGATTTATGACAAGATGTACCTAAAATTTTATTTTTGAGGCATTTACCATGAAAATGTGTACTGGTTCCTCAAAAAACATTGAAACATATTTTTCTACAAATACACAGAAGCATTTCTATGCAGCCAAATTTGAGAACAGATTTTACTTTTGAGGTATCAAGATACTAAACCCCTGAACAAAATCAGAACATAATATTTTTTAGTTAGTTCTCTTTAAATTAGTAGAATAATTACTTCTATTGACTTAAAACCTTCTAAGTGAAAAATGTATGTATAAGTATTTTCTCATTTTTGATGTAAACAGAGCAGTAGCAGGACTACATTTAGCTTATAAATGTTTTGTTATTCATTGTGGAGAAAAAACACAGAAAAAACTCTAATCAAAAACTTTTACATTTATGCATTAACTTTCAAATAAGAAAAGCTTTTGAATTCCTGGTCAGACATATGTTGGCTATGCTGCGTCTCGGGCGATTTCTACTGCCTGAATTTGCATCAGATGAAAATCAGTCAGTCGGGTTTACGTTGCGCATTACTTTAAATACTTCCAAAGGTTGAAACTATTTACTGACGTTTCAAAAAGTATTGTATGTTACAGACATTTCTGTCAGATTAGTGTTTCATTTTCAGAATCAAACAGATTAATTACTCAAGAAGCTAACATATGTGACAAACATTAGACACAAATGAAGAAATTCATAAAATTTATGAAGTGGCCACATAATAGTACCAAATCAAACTCTTTATAAAAACTCAACTTACTTTTTTAGTTGTTTTTTTTGTTTGTTTGTTTGTTTGTTTATGAAAACAAAATGTTGAAATTAACTACTGAAGCTTGAATTTATCTTTTAAGAATTAGAAAATAAACTTACAAAATAATCTGAAGACAAATTACAGTGACATTTATACAACTAGATATAAATAGCACCGGTGTAGCAGACACTCAGGAATACCAGTTTGTCTTGTTATGGCAGCACAAGCAAGAAAAACTAAAGTACAGCTGACCTCTGAGTGCAGTAGTCCACTGAAAGCCAGCACCATAATAGAGAGCCCAGTTGTTCTCAGCATCGTTTCCTTCTTCTGATATTATTAACAAAGTTCCTCTTTTGTTGGTGAAACTGTTCTCCATATGTTGGGGCAGAGCAGAAGTGTTTCTGTCGGAGGAACTGTCATAACTAACCAACAGCTCATCCTCTGAAACGGCTCCTCCTCCAAAACAACCAAACCCCGCCTGACGGAAGCGCTCTGACTGTAGTTTTAAGGGGAAATGTGCCCTTTGTATAGCACGAAAACACACCAGATTAAAAACTACAACTCCCATGAGCAGGCACAGGGCAGGATGCGGCCTGCAGCCAATCAGAACACACCACGATTTGGACTTGTCCGTCGGAGTCAGACCTGTTTGAGCTGAAATTAAAAAAGCATCACGTTCACACCCACACTAAACCCGAAAACTGTACTAACATAAGGCTTTGTGTGGCAGTGAGGTGGCTCATGTCCCGAAGAGTTGCTACAGCACATCTGGATTAGAGGTTCTGATCCAGAACTGATTCTTTCGATTTAACAGAAGTTGGAACTTAGAAAAGTTACAGGATAGCGGAAGACCAGAGATCCTGACCCGCACCGTCAATATTTGATATACAAAATGCTGCATGGAGACACAGAACTCAATGCAGCAACATAATAACACGCAATTCTGGGTAGAAACAAACCTATTTTCACATAAAGCTGCTAAAAAGCCCCGTTTGCGAGGTGTCCTTACATGACAGAGGCAGCTCTGATCCGCACTGTCCGACTCGCTGCCCTGCTGCTCGTTGTGCTGCGTTTGGGGTCTTCCGCTGTTCTGTTGAAACCAACCAAAAACTAAGTTCCTCAGAAAGCAGATGGACAGCAGAACCCAGCAGGCTTGTGCAGTTATCCTCCACATCCCTCACGGAGCTGGGCTGTCAACGATGAACAAGGAAAAGGACAAACTTCCGCCTCTCTCTGTTCGACCGCGATCTGTGGGATGTTAGCCACCGGGCTAACTGTGGCTAAAGCTGTAGAGTCCGCACACACTGCATAAAAACACACAGAGGCACGCTGGAAGAAGGAAACATGTCTTTCTAAGTCTGTGGCCACCAAATATCCATTATTTTTGATTAAAACACACAAATTCGCGTCTTCCTTCCGGAAAAAACAGTTCCCATCGTTTTTCTTCTTCTACGCTGCTCTGTTTTCTTCTTCTTGTTTTTTACTGACGGTTGCACAGCAACGTTTTGGAACTCAACCGCCACCAACTGGAATGGAGTGTGGGTTAGGGTTAGGGTAGGGAGTTAGGACGGGATAATAAATATCTACACACGTTTCGTAAAACTACAGAATGCAACTTTTATTTTAAAAACTAGAAATGATTACTTTAACAACCAATCAGAACAAGAAGGAGAGTCTTAGAGCTGTCAATCATTCTTTTTGTGCAACTCCTCTCTCATTATTTTCTAAATTTAGTGAACATTTTAAGTTTGTTTTATCAATCAAGCAATCAAATTATATTTGCATAGCACATTTCAGCAACAAGGCATTTCAAAATGCTTTTCATCATAAAAACATTATTTTAATTAATTTAGTTGATATTTACTGAAAAGGCAACATCAGAGCAGATTTTCTGATGTTTTTAGTTTGTTCCACTGATTGTTCTGACAAAGAAAAACACCTTTTAAAATATTTATTCATAAACTTCAGAATTATTATTATTCAAATCAAATCATGTATTTAATTTGTAACTTAAATGACTCAACATTAACAGCTCAGGACTTTGACTAGCCTTTATTTCCAGATGTGGGTAACCAGCTGGACAGCAGCTGTTTGGTTTGCATGCATAAACTAGTGCATGACCTCAAATTCAGTTGCCTTGCTTAATTTACCCCTTTATTAAATTAACACATTTTGTTATTTTTATATTTTGTGCTTCTGACCGTTAACAAGCCCAGTTTCTCTAGATTAATGAGCAACGTCCATCAAACCAAATGAGAAAAACTCAAAATAAAATTAAAAAAAAGTTCTTTTAAAAATTATTACATGTTGTCCAATCCATCATGAATCTAAAGTTTTCTTGGCGTTCTACTGAAGCCACTAAATTTTTAAAATAACAGCTAATTAATAGAAAAGTAAACTCACTCTTATACAAAATAAACATATTGGAAAATTCAACTCATATTCAACATATTAGAATACATATTCTGATGAGACTTGTTTGTCAGATTAGGAATACCTTTTAATCTAAAAAAACAACCTTTAAATTGGTCAAATGGTGGCATCTTGTAATGAGGGATAGCTAAACCCAAAATGTTTCTCCTTAGATGTGACATGCACCGGTCATGATTTTGTTTTATTTAATGTTAAATTCAGGTAATAATCTCAAGAGTCTGGCTCAAAAGAACCTAAGCATTACAATAAAAATCCAAAAGCATCAATTTACTAAATAAATCCACAGCCAACAGAAATCACATTTTAATAGCAAGCTGCAAGCTGTGGTGCTTTGTCTTCGCAGTTGAATTGTTTCATCTGAATCTCTCCATCTTCGCCTCGCTCTGCATCACGTTGTATGTGCCTGCAAAGAAAATAAGAGCAAAGACAAAGTGAAGCAGGTGAATGTTTGAAAATAAAAAAAAAACCTAAGATAAAAAAAGCTAAAACTATGATGCATGAAGGTAAATTCTCCTGCACAGCTCTGGAATCAGAATTTTAAATTAACCCTTGTCAATTTTATGGACCACAAAAATATAATTAATCTATGTGAAATGAAAATGTATGTTTTTGTCTTAACAACTTTGGTTTATTTCACACTGAAATGATGGCGCTGGGGGATAAGTTATTCTTTAGTGACCTCTGGAAACATTTTTTTATTATAATAGCACAAATGAAAATCATAAGCCTGCACAAATGTAGCGCAGTTTATTGACACCATATTTCAATCAGCTGTGGACAAATGCATACCTTCCCTCCTCAACATCGAGAACATTTTCTGGCAAATTGACGTTTAGTGTTTCTGGAAGGAGAAAAACCAAGCTGCCACTGATGATTCCAGTCCCAGCGAAGGTCACAGGAGGCAGAAGAAGCCAAACATCTTCCAGCAGCATGATCATTGGGGCAAGGGAGCTTCCGAGCCGACAGAGACAGGAGGTGTAGCCTAAACCACATTGCCTTCACAAAAAAAAAACAAGTCAGGTGTTATGAGATGCTTTTCTGACTAAATCTGACTAAATGTGCACTGCCACACTGCCACAAAGCTCACAGTGGTTTATGTGCTTTTAGCTTGCAGATAAAAGCTACATTAAGCTAAGCTAATTTTGCTTGTTTGTCAGCAAACAGGTTTTTATCTTAGTATTACACAAAGGTGGGCAGAATACCAAAATTTTTCATCTAGTAATAATTGTAATGTACTTATATTGTTAGATTAGATAGGAACGAGGTGAGAGCTACTTCTAAGCTTGTGGCATTTTTATTGTCGTCATAGCAACTGTCATGCTCTGGAAAGTAACAGTTAAGGATACCTAAAAGATGGCAGTCAGCTGATAGTGACTATGTTTGCTAAAAGTTTGGGTTATAAGTGTAGGATGGCAGGAGTTCACCTGAGTACGGTTGGGTAGAGTTCAGTTGAGTAGAGGAATGCTGTGGTAAACGCTGCCTCAGAGAAACCTTTTGCCACCACAGCAATGCATGTTCGAATCACAGAGTACTCTAAAAGGAAAAAGTCACATTTCTGAACATATTCATGCACAGGGATCTATCAAGATTTGTTGTTTTTTTTTTTCCATATGTCTAAGACGAACAAAGAAGTAGATAAATTAACCTAAAGATATGACGGTGTTTATTCCGATCAGAGCTCCTGTTACGATCAGAAACCATGCCTGGCCATTCCGACGGCCAATTACATCCAGGATGAAATATGTGAGGATTTTGGCCGGGACTTCAATAGCACCATAGATGAAATGAGTGAGGTAGATGCTGACGCCGAATCCTGAAATCTTGAAACTGATCCCATAGTAGAGGAAGGAAACAGCAAACCTGCAAGTACAGATATAGACATAGACAAACTTTATACCTGTCATGTGGATGTACATTTGAAATGTATATTTTGAGCAAAAGTTTGGTGCAAGGCTCTGCTAATGTTTAAAAAAAATGCTAAAATAAATAAACAAGTAATTTAGTAACATGGTTAAGATAAAACTTTACAGAAATCTGCAGCACAGACAGCAGTAGTACTAGTAGTAGTGGTGGTAATCTTAAAGGTTGATTTAGTACCAGGACAGCCCAGAGAGGAGCGTGATCTTCCTGAGCTGAGGGGTTCTGATCAGGTCCAGGTAGGTGTGGTTCTTCTCTGTCACTTCAGTGACGGTTACCTTCCTTAAAACCTGAAACAGCAGCACAGTTCACTGATTTGTCTGATTTATTCAGGTGGAAAATTTTAAGTTTAACTAACTTTGAAACGAGAATGTCAAGTTGAATAAAGCGAACGTTACCCTACATCACCTGCATGTCACAGCTTTATATACACACATACAGATTAATAATTGAATTTTATTGTTTTTTACACCTGTCAATAAGTGCTTCCTATATTTGTTACTCTTAATTTGCTTAATTTCTTTTTCAAAACTGATCTGCATATGCTTTTAAAAGGGAAGTATTATGTGTTTTCTAGGGACATGATGGCATTTTATAGTACAATCAGTTTTCATAAAAATGCTACATATATCAAACATGACTTGATTTTGTAATTTGACACCTTGAGCCTCTGTCTTTTTAAGAAACTCCTAACCTCCCCGATACCCCGCCTTCAGCACGTCATGAAAATAAAGCTCCTCATTATATCTTCACAGCCATTCTAACTGCTGCTACTGCTAGTTTGAAGGAGCTGTGTGGGGAAAGTGTGAGGAAGAGCTACTTTGTAAGAGCAACATTCAGGCACCCTGAATGGTTGAAACAGGAGATTCAAGGACTCCTCAAACATGCATCAAAGAATCAAAGCAACACTCCACTTATGTTTTTGAAGACGGAATAACATTATAATATAACATAAAGCAAGAATAGTTTATCTTTACTTCAGTGTCCAGTTTGGTTGTACGTTGATCGGTCCTGTTCATTTTAGCACATTGAACCAAATGCTTTCTTGCTTCCTCTGTCCTGCCATTAGCCAACAACCAGCGAGCGGACTCAGGGAGCCACCTGAAGGAAAACAGAGATTACTGTCTCTCTTATTGAAACAAAAACTATAACTGTTAAGGAGAAGAATAAAATATCGCACCAACAACAGATGATGGTAACCGCACAGGGCACAGTCACTGCCAGACTGAGATGCCTCCAGTCTCGTATGAAATAGGCCAGGAGAGCGAGAAGCATGTTTCCAGCGCTCCACGACAAACTCATAATGGTTCCCGTAAACGTACGGTGCTTTATATCTGTCCACTCAATACCTTAGCATGTAGATAAATAATGGACAAGTTTAATTTAGCACAGAGAAACTCTATAACCCCCTTAATACCCATAAGACATAACTAAATCAATGACAAAATATGATTTGAGTAAAACTAAATCTGCTGGTACATTTAAATAGCTCTGTATGAATTTTAAAGTTTGAACAGATGAGAATACTAAATATATACAATATATGACTTCAAAATATTAATTATGTGCCATTTTTTGACATTTACTTACACAAATTAGGTTGTACAACATTTAGAGTTTGTTTTTGAAGCCTGTATATTTATTAATACGAAATGACATTGTTACCAAGGACTATTCCGATAATCGACAGCCCACTGAGGGAAAAGCCGGAGAGCGCTCTGGAAATAGCAAACATGATGTAGGATGTGGACAAGGCAGCAGTGGCTCCGAACAAGGTGGAGGCAATTAAAGCCACCACAAGCATGGACTTTCGACCAAGCCTGCAACACACACAGAACATAAAACACAAGTAGCAACAAGTTTGAACCTCATTCAACAAAGGTTCAGGTTCAATTATGAAGCGGATTTAAGCAAAAACTGCGACATTATCCAAAGTGGACAACAGCAGAATGACACAAAAGTTCAGAAAAGTCAATATGAACAGAAGACAATATGTTATAAAAGAGTAAGTTTCAGTGCTATCTTGTGCTTTAAAATCAGACTAAAACTATTCAAGAATATTGGTTCTCAACATAATAAATGACACCTGCAGCTTAACTTTTCCCCTCAGTAATGTGCATTAAAGCCATAATAATGACAGTGAAATTGTCTACAAAAATCGACAGAACAGAACCGTATTTCTCAATAAATTGCTACTTTCCTGTTTGCTATAAAATGCTGCAAGTTTCAAGATACTCTATTATTGCAAACTCATCCTAAAGTAACATCAGCTACTTGATGTTAGGAGGTAGTCATCATAAGGAAGATGCTAAAACCACTGTACCCATTTGGAAACAGCAGTGGTATCAATAACAGTATTCATTGTTTATTGAGACTTTGACAAGCTCAGAGAGATTTTCACATGCTTCTGTTGGTCATGCACCAGAGGTTACTGTAGTTTTAGACAAACTCTAACACGAGTTTCTGCTAAAAAAAAAAAAAAAAAAAAAAAAAAAAGTGGAACTAATTAGACATGACCAACAGCCAATAGTTTTTCCACTGTGCTGTTGTCTGAACCATTGACCAGCATCTCCACACATAAATGCAACTCTTTATTTAAAATCAGGGCTTTGTTCTGCTGGATCATTGTGTGATAACATACTGCAACTAAGTGAAGACAGAACATTGATCTTTGGTTCTGTGGTTGTGAACAACTTTGAATCGAGGAATCAGTTAAAAAAAAAAATTCTATTTCTTATTTTGTTTGTTTTATCTTTTTACTAAGGTCCTTCTTATGTGTCTGGAATAAAGATATAATGATGATAAGCTAAACATGCAAGACAATTTATCAAAACACTGATATACATATAAGTGTGTGGGTTTGTGTATCCAAAATGAACATAAATAAAAAAGTTAGTGTGTTTCTGGTCATGTGGATCCAGTTTTGTAATCACTGGTATAAGGTATTAGGTAACTGGCATTTAGTTCTTTGATTCTCATTGCACAGCCACGTGTGCACTTATACACTCATAATACTGTTTTATTAGCAAAGAGGCAGCTGACATGTCTTGAAAAAAGCCACTACTAAATACACAAAGCACATGACAGCTGTGTGGAATTGCAATTTTTATTTTGCTTAGATGACTTTTTAAGTAAAGATAGTTGATTTAACACACACATACACCAATTTATTAATTTTCTGCTACAATCTCCTTTACATGAAAACCTCAGTTTTGTAATATGACTGATAAGATCATGTTACATACGCCGTGTTTACTGAAAGTGCTCTCATTTTTGTAGTAAAATGCACCTTGTTCAACCCTCATTTTCCACAAACAATGGGACAGTATTGTCATTTGCTAGTTCTAGATTCCTCTCTTTTTTATTATATGACATCATACGATAGAAAATACTTTATTGTCCCCTTGGGAAAATCTGGGCTCAAAAGGCCTGCGTATAGCTGATATAAAAATGAAAATAAACACAAATCTTTTGATCAAAATTATCTCTAATTTAAAAAAAAAAAGTCTTAAGATGCCATTCTGCTGGATTTCAAAACGCAAAAGGAAGAAAAAGGACAACAAACATGAGTACACAAATAATTGAGAATTACATTTGAAAAAAATACAGTTAATGACACGTGGAGAAGTTTTGGGAAGTGATTTACAGTGTGAAAACACTGATGAGTCCGGAATAAAATGCATTTATCAGTAACTGTTATTTTGCAGCAAAAAGGTTGTGAGTTCAAATGAAGAAACAAGAGAAAAAATGTAAAGCAGAACCTTCATTTTCTTAGTTTTAGCTGAGTGTTGCAAATATTTAAAGTCTGAGGACTTTAAATGTTGTCCATCCTATGTAAAAGTAAACTGTAATTTACTTTTAAAATTATTATCAGTGTGAGTAATTAAGTGTTTTGGCTGAACTTACTTGTCTGAAAGCTGTCCAAAGACAATGGCTCCAAACATCACTCCAAGAAAGAAGTAGGTGGCAAGAGCTTGATTCAGTTTCTTGTCGTTACACACCAGATCCCACTGTAAAAAAGCAAAAACATTTTAAAGTGTGTGATGCAACTCTTCAGTTTCTTAATTGATGATCTCTTTAGGTTTGAAAGTTGACGTTCAGTTCAGATCTTTTATTGTCCCTCAAAGGGGAAATTTGTTTTGCAGCCAGGCATTTCAAACACACAAAACAACTTAAAAGTCCATAGATGATATTAAAAACAGAGAAACAGAAGCACCAATTCATAAATATAATTTTAATTCAGAAATTTAGGAAGCTGATTGGTGTGGATACAAAGGAGTTCTTTCATCTGTTGCTTCTAGCATTAGCTGTGTCTCAATTCTTTTATAATTCAATACAAATTATCAACTAACTGGATCAACTCAAACTCAATTCTCTCACATCAGTTACCAGGATTTTCTGTTAACATTAAAACAATTCTTCTGCTGACCTTTCATGAAAGAATTAAGCATTTTTAAAGTTTTAATTTATTCAAATTTTACCTCAGAGGCCGTCGTGGAGCTAAATTGTGATTTGTCGTAGGTCCACCCATCTGGACAAATCACAGTCCTGTTCTCCTGGCTGAGGTTGCTGGTCCGTGGGGAGCTGTAGACTCTGCAGGAGCTGAGAGAGCCGTCGTCCTGTTGGGGGATCCACAGGGCCAGAGTCTCAGGATCCGGGGACCAGGCGCTGTCATTGCTTTTCTCCAGCTTCCTGAGGGAGCAGTGGTGAGGTGGGGTGGCAGAGATGAAGTTGTGCAGGAGAAAGTGGAGAGGGAGAATGGCACGAGGCAGACACAGGATGGACAACAGGAAAAACTGAAATTTGGAGAATCCACCGATGTCGTCCAGTATCTCTTCAAACCTCATGTTGATAGGATGGAGAAAAAAGGATCAGGGTGCTCTGCTGATCTGATCTCTACTCGCTGCCTTAAAAAATCCCTTTTTTACAGTCAGAGGGAGGATCTTTTTAGGGAGGTGTTTCTCTCTGCCTTAAATGCTCACATTTTCATTATAAACATAATATATTAATTTGTTAGTTTGTACATGGAGCATTAACTTTTAGCAGAAATCCGTTAAGGTCACTACAGATAATTTTAAAGTGTTCACACTTTTAATTGAGAAATAATTACCAAATCTGATTTTGGTAATTCAGATTTGGAATTACCAAATTCAACATTTTTAGGTAGATTTTTGTTCCAAAGTAACCTCTTCAATCTATTTCTGTAGGTCTGCAAAGTTTCTTGAATTAGTTTAGCAGAGGACATTCCAATGAATTAAATACAAATCCATTAGTTTAATATTAGCCATGTAGAATGAAACTCTTTCATCAGATCAGGATGTCAGTACAGTGCCTGGTATTGTAAGAGGAACCAAAGTCAAATTCCTTTTTTCTGTGTACACACTTGGTTAATACAGCCAATTTTGATACTTTGCAATAAACTAAATGCCATAAACATGTCTTCATTTTATCTCCTTTTATATAGTTTGGCATTGTCTCAAAGCTCCATGATTCTTTTGGCATGCAAAAGAATGTGTGCCACACATTGTTTTCTTACACATTCTTTTGCATGTTTTTCACTATTTACCTTCACATTACTGTTTTGTTCCACTAACTACCACACAGGCTCATTGTGGTGTTCATCAGTCTAGCTGTTTGATTTCTGGATCTGTCATTCATCCTATATGTTCACATGAGTTCCTGTGCTCACAAGAAAATTTACTGAAACGTGAAATTCAATTTGTCAAGTAAATGTAAACGGAAGCGCATGACAAATGCTATCAGGACTTGGTCATGAGTGCAGTGTTTTTCAAAGGTATTCGAAGAACCCTCCTCCACCAGTTCAAGTAAGTTGAAACCCACCATGATGACAATAAAACCACCTCACATTAAATACCAATTTAACAGTTAAAATGCACTTAACAGCATACAACTGATAAAGACTGGGTAATAGCAATCTTTATAAGTGCAACTGATCTGGTCTAAAGCATAATACACATGTTTTTTGTGACTATTATACATTTTTCTACCTTCACAAAGACTTTGTGTTGACTTCTCAAGGAATTGCTAATTAAGCGGCTGCTTAATTTGCCCCCATGCCACCAGGGGCCCCCAAAGAAGACCAAGTTAGCATATATATATAGATCAATTTGAAAAAAATCAAAGACCTTCAGGGATTTATATCTGCCATTATTTTGAGGTTCATAGACCTGAAGAAAACAGCAGCAGCAAGGTCATGTCTAAAGAAAGTGGAAAGGCATGCAGTAGCAGCATCTTGAGACTAAAATAAGTAAGTCCTCACGCACCGCAGGGGAGAAATTCTTAGACGCGTGGCACCGATATAAATACATATAAACATTCTCTCCTTCAAAACAACCTGGATCACATCAATTACTCCATTTAACTGGAAAGAAGCCATTGAAGTGTGAATGTCCTCAGAATGAGGGTGAATACCTTATGTCATGTGTTATATTCAGAAGTTTCTTCAGATTCACAGAAAGATGGGTGCTACCCATAGTAAATACAAGGATGATGGCATTTATCTTCCCAATGGGACAAATAAATAAAGCTTTTTGAATTAATCTGAATCGAACATTTCAGAATCTCATGGAAGTTGAAAAAGTCAAGAAATTATATAACTCTTGGACATCCTGGATTAAACTCAGTTTATTCAAAAGCTATAAAGAACATTGTAGCCTACTTTTGTTTTTGTGACACTCTGGACTGTTTTTTATTTTTATTTTTTATTTTTTCAGATTAATCTAAAAAAAAATTCCAAGTTCTTCCTATCCAATTTTTGACTTTTCAAACAGAAAATTCCAAGTTTTTTTCTAGAATTTTTAAAAATTCTATTTTTTTTTAGCAAAAATTTACTCCTCCTTTTTTCTACCTACATTGTCCCTAAAAGGGCGTCATACTTATGTGTGTTCTTAATAAGACGGACTTACTAAAAGAAATAAGCAGAGAAAGAAAGGAGAGAAGGAACGAATGAAATGTTTACATAGGTCTCTGCTCTCAGACACAGGCCCCGCCCCCTGTTACGTCATCACGTGGCATAAGTGTAGTTGTCCAGGTTTTGGCCTGATTTTAAATACAATTCAAGGATCGTTGAGTTTTCTTCAAATTTAAATATGTTGACATGTTTAAATCTAAAATGAGACACGTTTCAAAAAAAGGTTTTGCGTTCTCTTACGGCTTTTCTTCTACCGTAAACATTCCGGAGGAGAAAAAATGTTCAGGCACATCACCGGTTACCAGCGGCGGACACAGTTATGGCGGCCTGCCGAGGCGAAGCAGCTGATTGCTGAAGGTGAGACTCTGCTTATATCACCACCTAAAATCTGTTTTATTTCCCTGTTTATCTGGTCCAAAACCTTTTAGACTTGTGTGCAATATTAGGCTTATCAGAAAACCTGATGTTGTTTAAATGTGTCTAAGATATATAAAAAAAGACTGAAAAGGAATCCAGATTCAAGTTTGTCTTTTCATTGAAAATGTTTTTAAGCCCTCACGACTCTCTTTACATCGTGTTTTCTACGTTAAATATAAGTTTTCGATTAGTTCTGAAACCAAATTTGCTCTATTGTACAGTTGTTGACTATTAAAGAAGAAATATTCCTATTGCTTAAAATAGATAACCATTGGTCAGAATATTCCTGAAATGTTTACCAATTCAGTTAAATCAAGAAAATATTTGAATGGTTAATGTATGTAAGATGTATGCATGTATTTTAGAGCAGTATGACAGAATATTAAAACAGTTTTTATGAACACTGTGATAACATCATCATCCCTTCCCTTGTAGAAGGTTTATTGTGTCTGTATGTTTTATTTGTAGGTTTGACAGGATAGTTTAATATTCATTTAGTATTTTTAATTTTAGACTCTTTGCTGTATCTGGACGTCAGCTTTGTTTTCTTCCATCAGTTCGCTGCTTTTCAGTCATGGGTCTGCGGACATTCTGGAATAACTACAAAGTCCTGATTGTGATGGGCACAAGTCTGGGACTGATTCACTTGGGCTGGTACAACTTGAAGTCAAACCCTTTGCTGCAAAAAAGAGAGGAGTACATTCCTGAGCCTGGCATTGTTGCATACGTCTCAACTCCTGCTGCTGCTCCTCCTCCAGCCAAAAGCAAGTAATGCACTAAGGTATGTGGCTGCAACTTTATTTTGCTCTCTTTACACTGTTCCTTGTTTGTCCTCTAGATAGCCCTGACCTATTATGTAAAATTCACATTTAGCAAATTTTTTGTACTTCCATTTGGGTCTCAACTGTTTCTATATGCAGCCCAAGCACTTAAAAAAACACTCAGCCATTTTTTGGCATTAATGTTTTAATGTTTTAATAAACCATTTCAAAAACCTTCCAAATGTAATGTCACAAATCGGCAGAAACTTCCTGTCCAGCACGTTTGCTCAGCTGGTCTTAATGTGAACGATTAAGACTGATTTTGTGTGAAACATGTAACAAACATATTTTGTACAGCTTATTCTATACTGACCTGTTCAATAATAGGTCACCTTTAAAGACAAATTTGCATGAAATTTTAAATTAAAGCTTTTTGTAGACTTAACTTCTAATCTAGTTTTGCTCTTTAAATAGGTGAAAAGTTCATTAGCCAGACTGTTAGAAAGCTAAAAATGTTTCTGTCCTGATTTACAGGAACCAACAGAACCCTGAATATTTTAGGTTTTCAGGGAGTTTGTTCCGGAGCTGATGAGCTGCCTTACATTATTTAGTTCAGGTCCTGGTAACACTTCAGTAATCTGGTTTGGTAATTGTCTCGCTACTTAGAAATGTATTTGGACCAAGACAGTTTAGTTCTCGAGAGACCAGTAGCAGCATTTTAAAATCTTATTTGACAAACCAGTACAGTGAATTATCCTTATTTTGAGTATTGCAATGTTTTAAAACCTTTTAGTTACAAACTTTATCAAAACTACCTTCACTGTCCACAGATACACCAATAATTAATTCAACGATATAAATCTGGAGGTCCTGAAACTCTTTCTGCCTTTCAGTGAGTCACAATGAAGTCTCAGAGCTGGGTGCGTAAAAACTGGCTGTGGACGGCTGGAGGCGCATTTGTTCTGATCCATCTGAGCACATGGGCCTTACAGAAAGCGACGAAGAGCAGCGTTCGCTCTGAAGTGGAGCTCAGGCAGAAAACTGCGGAAGAGAAAAGAGAATGATTTCTGGACACACCGCTGTGAGAGCGGCAACATTTTTTTCTCTTCTTTCAGGGTTTGAGTTGTGAATATTGGCAAAGATGCACAACAACACGAGCATATGTGTTTGTAACAATGTAATTGATTTGACATTTTGAGTTCATCAACTGGAGTGAAAGTGAGCGACTCATTTGTTATGTACATTTTTCAGTAAAAATATCCTTGGAAAGTTTTTTATGTTTTAATCACTTGTTCTAAATATGTTTTATTTTCCACCATACTTATTTTCCTGGGAAATTACAATCAAAACAAGATGTACATCTATAAACAAACATAAAAATGGAAAATGGACTGATTTCATAGCCGGATCTTTACACCCATTCACCAACTCATTTTGAGTCCGTTTATTACAATTCAATCCAGTCATACTTTCATTTCACATTTGTAAACAAACATTATTTTCTGAGAAGTTGCATCACTCACATTTATTTTAAAGTTACAGTCTGAAAACCCGACTCCCATCTGTTTTGGTTCTAATCCTCTAGAGACCAACTAACTTTCAAGACAACAGATCAAAGCAAAATAATCCTGAAAAGCTCTTGAAGGTGAATATTCAAGAGTAGAGTGTGTGGAATATAGCGAAACATGTAAAAGAAAAAAATCAGTTCTCAAAGTTGGCCAAAAACATCCAGCACCAAACAGTTGGGTAAAAAATTACCAAAATTGCTAGAGATCAGAAAATATGATTGACAGATTGTACATCTTCATAAAAACACTAAATTAAATAAGTCTGTGAAAAAAATATTTTGTAATTTCACTTTTGATTAATTGGGTAAATATCTTTGAGATGCCTCATTTTCAAATGCAGCCTCTTAAAACAGACACATAAGTACAATTATTGCGGTAAATAAAATAAAAATAAGAGGACAGCAGTAAAATATTGAAACTGATCCAGCGATGCTTACTTATTGTCTAGTTGTTTAAAACTGGTTTAATTACGCTACCATGGCTTTTGTTGTTCATATGATAGAAGTTTGCATCACTGAAGTAATGTTAAATTAAATAACATGCGAGAGGAGGCTGTAGTTGCTCTGATTATGTCAAATATAGGTATTTATATATATGTTGGTAGTAAGCTAGTTATTGATCTATAAATGAAATTATGCCTGTGGCCACTTTTGTCTCTGGTTTTATTACATAAAACGGCTGGCACATCACAAAAACACTGTTTTTATGACAGTGTTTTTATGACACTGTCATAAAAACAGTCTTCAGTCAAAGTCCTCTTCTGATTTGCTGAAAGATTGACTGCTACAGGAGATCATTCCTGCCCACTGCATTGTCAACCACAAGGACTGTTGTGGGTTGGAGATAATTTACTTTCCCTTTGGGATAAATAAGATACTTGAATAAGCAGGAGGGTGAGAGGAGAATTTAAAGTATTGAGAAAAACCTTTATTATTTTTACATGTAAAAAAAGCATTTGTACATCTGACACAATCTCCAAACATACTTTTAATATCTTTTATGAACATATTCATGAATCCCATCATCTTTGATCACAAAATGAGCTTTTACAGAACAAGTTCACCTGATGTGGGGAACCAACAGCATCAGAACACTGAAATGAGTCCACAGTTGGGATGATCAAACACCTCTCAGCACATCGCTCTTCTCAGGGGGAAAAAGGCTTTTTGTTGTGTAACTGTTTCCCAGGAAGCTTCCTTCGATCTTTTCCTGCGTTCCTCTTCCGTTTCTTGCTAAGGAAGTTCTCCAGTTTGCCGCTCTTCTTCAGTTCCTGATACTTTTCGGCCAACTGCAGCTTCTTCTTTTCCGCTGAGGAGAGAAAAAAAGCAGAGGAATGTTTTAACCAACGTGTTTTTTTGGCTTTTATGAAAGCAAATAATCAAGTTTACGTCTCGTCCAGATATCTGGAAAACCGAAGAGATTTTTATGCGATTTGGCTTTTCATCCACATGTAAACTCTATTGCCATAGACGTGATCAAAATCAATAGAAGATATGTCTGGTAGAATACTCAATAATTTCACTGAACTCTGATCCAGAACCGCACAGCATTCTGGGACATGTAGGCAGAGGAAAGGCTTTAGCCATTCAGCCTCTCACGGCTCGCTAAGCAAGCTTAATGGCATCAACTCACTCACTCTTTGGTTACCTAGCAACAACGTGTTGAGTAAGAACCACCAGGCCTCATAACTGCTGAAAAATAAACTGCGTGGAGTGAAAACTGGATAAAACAGGAAATGTCACCAGTGTGGCAGTAGTTCAGATATTTTAAAACAAAAAAATTAATCAATAGTTATCAAAATCAACAGACATGAAACGCTTATACGTCTTTCAGCCATATCGTAATTTATATTCTGACACGGTATTTGAAAGTAGTTCATCTTCTCTGTCTGACACTGATCCTTTGTGTACAATAATACTTTTTTAAAATAATCTGAATGTGAAAGCACAAGATGTGTGAGGGACAGGAAACAGAGCTCTGAGGACGAGCGGGTCTGGTGTTGGACTCGCTCTTACATTTCTTGAGGAAAAATGGCCGTTCTCCCCGACTGGCTCGCTCTCGCTGCTGCTTCTTGAACTGCAGCTCTCTCTCTCTCTGCTGCTCCTGGATCAGTCTCGTTCGCTCCTGGTTATCCTGCGCAAACACATGGAAATTTAGAGCTTGACCAAAAACAATTATTGATTTAAAAAAAGAAAAGCCCTCTAAGGCATGTGTGTTAAAGTCAAGGCCCAGGGACCAAATTTGACCCATCATAGCATTTTGTGTGGACCTATCAAGAAGGACACATAAAGGGAACCTTAAATATTATTTTAACAATCAAGTGAAAGCAGTTTTTATCTGTAAACTGCCAAATAACACAGAAATTTATGCACAAACAACAGATTGGTATACATTTTACGCTAATTCCTCATTGTGAGTTTATTGCAAATTTTCCATTAAAATGGTCAAAACATTTTGTTTAAATGATGGTAACTTTCTACCTGAAATAGTAATTTAATGACTAGCATTATTTATTAAATGCAGAGAAATACTTATTAGTATTTTTAGCAAACTATTGCAGAATTAAAAAAATATCACATTCTGCAGGGAAACATATATATAGCATCGTTGAGAAACATTTTTTTTTTTCAAATAAACTGACAAGTGATAAAAACATTGAAGTGTCAGGACTTCTTACCAATCTCTTCAGCAGGAACTCCAGTTTCTCTTTCTTCTTGGAGTCAGTCTTTGTCTTCTTTAGCTGCTTCTTAATGACCTGCAGAGACGATTGCATGTCACACGTTCTACATGAATAGACTTTTCCTGGCACCTAATTCTGGTTTTCTCACCTCTTTCTCTTTTTGTTTGAGGTCATTAATAAACTTGTACGTCTTTTCAAAAATCTCTGGTTTGTATTCTCCTGACAGGCTGTCAAATCGAGGATCTCTCCTGGTCTGCAGCACACACACAAAAAAAAACAAATACTTTTATGCAAACAGAAGATTTGTGGTTTTGTCAGTGCTGGTTTTACTCACTGATTTCTTGGCAGGGATCACCTGACGTAGGAAGGATGGTGGAATCTTTGATGAAATTTCCATTGGTCTAAAATTAAAATACACCTTGTGACAAACTGACAGCTATCAGGAGAAAGCAGCTGCACTTCTGCTGGACTTTTGATTAATTGGGATGATTTGGAAGAAACAGACCTGTTTTTGTTCAGCCGTTTCTTACTGCTGACAGCTCGACATTTTTTGTTGTTGAATGCGGCCTCATTGAACGCTTTAGTTCCCACTTGTTGCTGCAGCTTAATGATATCCTCGAAGGGCGTGTTGGACAGTTCTGCATCGGAAGAAAACACCATAACATGTATAACAATGAGGATTTTTACAGAGTAACAAAACTGAACTACAGCTAAAACCAACATAAATCATAACTAGTTTCACTGCCTGATAAATTATTCCAGTAATTATGGTGATAAATTATAATATTGCTTTGAGACCATTTTTAAGTAATATATGATTTATTAATTATTAATTTCTCTTGGAATTAATTGATTAATTTTTTTATTACATATTTTCATGCTTCTGAAAACATCGTTTTCCATAGAAAAATATGTATCAGGGTAACAAGAGAATTAATTTTGAAAGCAGTTTCTGTTTTGACTTAGGTTTAAGTTAAAAAATAACAGCAATTAGAGAATGGAAACAACTTTCTTGGCATTACAACAGTAACACTGACATCCAAAATAGAACAGGTCAAGCAATAGCAATAAATAAAACGGAAATAAAAACCAATGACAACCGAAACCTTAAATAAAACGTATTGTGATGTCTCCGTAAACAAAACTGCCCTTCAAAAAATATGAATCACTAGCCAGAAAATTATTGAGCACATATATATATATATTTTTTATGCGATCAATTGATTACTTATATGGCGACTGGGATAATGAAAAGCACAACAGCTTATAATCCATTGGCAGCCATCAGGGATCTGGACTGATACCGGAAAAGTCCCTCACCTTTCCTGATGCTTTCCTCAGTGTGCAACTCTGTGCCATCACCAGCATGTTCCCCCTCTTCCTCTTCATCATCATCATCATCATCATCATCCTCTGCATTAGCGTCCTCTTCATCATCATCATCATTTTCATCATCTTCCTCTGCATTAGCCTCCTCTTCTTCTTCTAGTTCCTCTTCTTCATTATCATCATCATCATCTTCATCATTACTCTCCCCCTCCGATACCTCTTCTTCTTCGCAGCTCCCAGAGTCTTCCTCACCTGATTGGTTTTGATCTTCATCATCGTGTCCGCTCAGCCGCAGCTCCTCTGCCTCCCCCCCTCTGAGGGTAAACAGAGAGACCTTCCTCTCCACGTCAGGGTCTTCCTCTTCGCTACAACTTCCCGTCTCCTTCTTCTTCTTCCGCTCCGCCTCTTGCCGCTGTTTCTCTCTTCTCCTCATCCTCAGTTTTCTTCTTCTACAAAAGGCAGAACCAAGAAAAATAATAAAAACGCTGTCAACAGAACCCTGACCCACAGCTGTTGTGCCGCATGGCTGAAAACCCGGAAGTAATATAAGAGATGTTTCTTCTTTTCCGGTGGCACGCGGCATATTTTCAATGCGGTATCACTGCCCTCTTGTGTTCAGGATGACTGCGCATATGTACGATTGATTATTTTAAAAAAATAAATCAATAACAATAATAGTGTCGTAGGACAATGAAAAATAATACAAAAAACACATAATATTGCGAGAATAAAGTTGTAATAATATGAGGAAAAATATAAAAATAGGTAAATAAAGTCACTGTAAATGGAAGAATGTAACTAGCTCTGTTGGTGGTCTTATTTTCAATAAGATAATTCTGAAAAACATCTACATTTTTTTAATGTAACTATATTTTTAAAAAATTATTGGTTCTTTATAATTTTTGTCAAATGTTTTAGCTTGAGTTTTATTTAGAAAACAATCCAACATTCGCTTCCGGTTTGAGCTTTTTCAGGCGGAAGTTCGACGTAAAAATGTAGCTTAACGTCGCTGCTGGTGCTGAGGAGAGAGCATCCGACCTGCCGCAGGTCTCCACTCATCAAAGCCGTGGGATGCAGCAGGAAATGTCCCGGGGAATGCCGTGAATCGCCCGTGAGCTCCGTCGTTTCCCGTCGGTCGATCACTGCCTGAGCTCAGCCATGGTTGATTTGCTCCAAACTGCCGCGGTTCCTCCCGGAAACAGACATGACGGACCTGGCTCCCTGTCAAATATCAAAGGGAAGAAATCATCCAAAAAGTCGCGGGCCAGACGAGGCAAACAAGGCAGGAAGAGAAGGAATAAAAGGAAGAGGAACAACAGGACACCGCCACCGATTTTACCTCCGGAGGTAGCGACCTGGTTCTGGCCCGGGATTAACGCAGGCAGTCAGTCCGAAATTTCAGCACAGATGATAAGAGTCCCTCAAACATGGTGGCGCAATGTCTTCAGGTTTATCTGCTTCCGTGATTAGAGAGAAACCTCCAGGCTAACATCTCAAACTTCACCTTAACATGTCCTATAAGAATCAGCTATAAAACCCACCAACAATTCAGTAATAATAATAATAATAATAATAATAATAATAATAATAATAATAATAATAATAATAATAATAATAATAACAAATTTTATAATAACAATAATAATAATAATAACAATAGTAATAACAACCAAAAATAAATAATAATAACAATGACAATAATAATAATAACAACAAATTTTATAATAATAATAACAACGGCCACACCGTTTGTCATTTATTGTCTTCAGAAAGCATCATTACGCCTTTCGTCAAGCTGGTTTACACCATGAAATTTATATGATAGCAGGTATTTTATTCCTGGTTATGTTGTCATAATTAGTTCATAATTACTCCATGGCTTTAAGTTCAGTGTAAGATATCAAGTATTTTCATGGCTCTGATCCAAGTGAAGTCACAGGACTGACCTTCCTTCCTAGGAGAGAGTTTATTTTTCTGTTTCGTTTTACTCAGGCCTGCTGTCATACCTTAATGCACAGCTGAAATCATTTTTTTTATCTCCAGTGGACTGTATAAAAGGGATTTTTACACCATATGCCTCTAAACTTTCATTTTAGGGGTGTGAAGAGATTTAGTCAAGTCTGTCTAAAGTCATTCAATTTGTGATTCAAGTGCAATTAAATTCTTGTCCAGGCCTCTGACATGTTCTTCCTTGTGCAAACATTTCAAAATTAAATTCAGTTCTAATAATAAAGCTACTCTGTAGTTCCCTGCCTGTGTTCTGGGTTATTGAGCTGGAGATGTACACTAGACTGTAATTTTGAAACAATAGACAATACGCCTCTGCTCGACTCTGCACCACTTTGAGATTTGATGTGTTAAAGCACTCTACATTTTATCTAGTAATTCCACATGTTTTCTGTTTTTGTTTGTTTCCAGGCTGAAGAAGGAAACATTGAGTACAAGGTAATTAAGTTTTTATGTTACAATGTTTTGATTAGAAGTAATTTCGGTTTTAAAATGGCATTTTTAACTGCTCAAGTAGCAGACCAGCTGTCAGTATTACAGTTTATTACTATTCTTTTAAGTGGTAGTTGTCACTGTCCCAATCATCTTATTGTGAGAATCATGCCACAGAATGTTTAGAGGGCATATTTTAACGGTTTTTTATTTTAGTCTTACTTGTTTCTCACAAAACTTATGTTAACTGTCTCATCCCAAAGCCAAAAAATACATAAACATTATAATAAGGAGCCTTTTACGTCATAATTCTACGTTAAAAATCCAGAAACAGCATTGGTAGCAAATAGTGAAGCTAAAGTTTTTTGATTATTTAAAACTATTTTACAGTCTGAAAAAAAAGCAAAAACATTTATTAAATGTAATTTCACACATAAGATGTTCACACTAAATCATCTCGTTCACCTAAAAATGTTTTAATCAATAAGCAGGTAAACAGAAAACATTTAACATAATCTTGTAGTTTAGCCTTAGCCATTATAAGGCAGAAGAGTAATTTTAAAAGTCATCAAAAAAGAATAAAGGATGAGAAATCTAAGTATATCTCTCTGGTGATTAGAGAAGCACAATTGAATTCCATTTACTTGCTGCACAGGTTTGTACTTGTTTCTCGTTTTTTCCAGTTAAAGCTCGTCAATCCCACTCAGTACCGCTTCGAGCATCTGGCCACGCAGCTGAAGTGGCGTCTGCAGGAGGGCCGTGGTGAGGCCGTGTACCAGATCGGAGTGGAAGACAACGGCCTGCTGGTGGGTCTGACGGAGGCCGACATGAAAGGCTCGCTCAAGACGCTAAAGAGAATGGCAGAGAAGTAGGTGACCCCATGACCTCCTTTCATTCGCCTCCGGAGGTTTTATCTTAAAAACCCCAAAACATCAACTACCAAATTGAGAACAAATATAAGAAAATCAGAAAAGTTGCTCCGCCTGGCGGTTCATCCTGCTGCCCGTCGTGTTTTTCAGTTAAAAAGTGTTAAAAGTTGACAGGAAATTTTAGAATATCACTTGATAAATATGTCACTGAAAGATTGGAAGATTAATACCTGAACACCAACAATAAAGTCATAAAAACTGCAAACATTTTAAAAATACTGAAGTAAATAAGCAACGGTTAGACTGGTGGGGGCACCAGTAAAGCCTGGTGGCCCGCCAGGCTTAGAAAACACTGGAGGAAACCCTGCTATATCTTGGTCAATGTTTCATTAATTATGATTGATAAACAACTCTTTGTGTTAAAACACACCAACTCACCAACTTAAAACACACCAACTCAGGTGTGTTTTAAGTCTGGATTAAAGGAAGTCAGTGTTTCAGCAGTTTAGCAGTTTTCAGAAAGATTTTTCCAGATTTGTGGTGCACAGAAGCTGAATGCTGCTTCTCCATGTTTGGTTCTGGGAATGTTGCCATAACAACATCAGATTTTTAATGTATTGTGGTGCTAAGTGATTTATAAGCTTACAGAAGTCTACTCTCTAAAACTTTCTAAAATAACTTGGTCTAACTTACAAGGTTTAAATATTTTTCTTGTAGAACTGAACCAGGTAAAATAGAAACACATATCTGCTTGCTTGAGGTAATTTACCATAAACACATTACTTTGATTTGTTTGATTTTACTTATAGGATAAACAATTTTATTCCAAAAAATTTTTACCTTTGGAGCCATCACTACTGAGAGATGTACGCTTCAAGAATTTCAGGAAGTATGGTAGTAGTAGTATGTTATAATTTATGAAATAATACTTTGTTTTGCTTGTCTTGTTGAAGGGTCGGAGCTGATATAACGCTTCTGCGAGAAAGGGAAGTGGACTATGGCTTGGACAGAAATATCCGGAAAATTGCAGAGGTTCTTGTTCGAAAGGTTCCTGACGATCAGCAGGTGTGTTTTCTGCAACATTGTGCCTATAAACATGTTAGAATTTTGTATTTCCTGCAATGATTGGGCCCAAATCTATTTTCATTCCTCAGTTCCTGGACCTGCGTGTGGCCGTGCTGGGAAATGTGGACTCAGGGAAGTCGACCCTGCTGGGCGTCCTGACGCAGGGAGAGTTGGATAACGGCCGAGGTCGAGCTCGACTAAACCTTTTCAGACACCTGCATGAAATCCAGACGGGACGCACCTCCAGCATCAGCTTTGAAATCTTGGGCTTTAACAGCAAAGGAGAGGTATTCCTCTCACTCAGTGGCTCTTTACAGCTTTGGCTAAAACTTAAAAAGAATCAGCTAATATTTTTAAAATTAGGCACAATAACAAACACACATTTTTCACAGTTTCTTGTTTTATTCCTGCAATATTTGGACTGATGAAGATCTTTCTGCTAAATTTGATGCTTATCTCTATTTTAAATCCTAAAACTAGAAATAAAATGGTGATTCTTAAGAAACAATAGATTTCCCATAGTGAAGTTGTGTCCAAACGTAAAGTAAAAAATAAAATCATTATAAATACAAAACATAACAACAAGGTTTTGCACGATTGTGTTTTCATAACACCAGCCCACAGTTTCTGACTTTTTGGGGTTGATTGTTTCTTATTTGGGCTGAACGCTTTGTGTTTCAGTAAAAGTAGGTCGATATTTGTGGTTCTAGTTACTCCAGAGCTAAGACAAGTGCAAAAAAAAAATTGTTAAAAATGGCAATCTATTTTCTGCACCTTATATTTTTCTAAGATGTTATATATTTAAAAAGAAATTGTGCTCTACAAGATGAAAAAGTGTCCATATGCGTCGTAGGATTGTTCTATTGATTTAACTGACACTGGGAAACTCCAATGCCTGGGCAGATATCCACTTCAAAATGTCTACAACAACTGCTACTTCCTGGATCCTGACGATATCACTGTTCTGCTCAGGTGGTAAACTACAGTGAGTCTCGAACAGCGGAGGAGATCTGTGAGAGCTCATCCAAAATGATCACCTTCATCGACCTGGCAGGACACCACAAGTACCTGAAGACCACCGTCTTCGGTTTAACCAGCTACTGCCCTGACTTCGCCATGCTTGTAGTGAGCGCCAACACCGGCATAGGTGAGCTGCAAACACACCTGGAGAGATAAACAGACAGACACCTTTTCAAAGTCAGAAATCTTCAAGTTTATTTCTGTAAAATTTCAGAAATTTTCAATGGAAATTTACTCCCTTCTTCTATATTCAAAAAGAGGAGACTGAAATAAAATCAATTAGCCGAAGTGTGACATTTATATCAGATTAAAATGTCTCTAAACATTTCATTAGCTATCAAAAACGAGAAAAACATTACCATTCCAATATTAAATATTTACATATTAACATACATTCCAGCAGAAATGTAATAAGCACTTTGAATTAACAGAAATATACTTAATGCCGCAGCAAACTTATCATCATCCGTGCCACACAGCACTGTGAGTTCGACATCTATGGTGCAGAATAACTTCTAACATTATAACAGAAATGAAAAAACACTACATTGCATTTTTAGCTCTGTTACAGTTGTATTTTATGCCTTGTGTGTGGTTTTCTTGCTCAGTGCATTTCCTCTCTTCTGTGTCCAGCTGGTACAACTCGAGAGCACTTGGGACTGGCCATGGCTCTGAAAGTCCCGATTTTTATCGTAGTCAGTAAAGTGGATCTGTGCTCCCGCGGCACCGTGGAGCGAACTGTCCGGCAGCTGGAGCGAGTCCTGAAGCAGCCAGGCTGCAACAAGGTTCCCATGGTGGTGATGAACCCTGACGACGCAGTGACTGCAGCGCAGCAGTTCACCCAGTCTGCCTGGTGGGTCCCAACTTATAGCGAAT
The DNA here is from genome assembly GCA_010277015.1 of Poeciliopsis turrubarensis. Taxonomy (NCBI): domain Eukaryota; kingdom Metazoa; phylum Chordata; class Actinopteri; order Cyprinodontiformes; family Poeciliidae; genus Poeciliopsis; species Poeciliopsis turrubarensis. The sequence continues at coordinate 2,005,710 of VMRN01000078.1, read as the reverse complement.
AGAAGCAGTTCAACAAAGAAATATTTTCGTAGACTTAGACATTAAAGCTTGATTACGACATATTATGGCAACGCAGACACAAGAAAGTACATTTCCACCAAAAAAAAAAAACTACACAGAAACTTTGAGAATAACCTCAAAAATTTTCTAAAAAGACTTGGAAATTTCCAAAAGGAAAATGCTTGTGGACTTTTGAAAATCTACTTTTTTTATAGAAAATTTCTAAAATTAATCTCAAAATTATTTTTTTTTTCCAGCAAATTTTAAACTTTTCAGACTCAGAAACTTTGAGGATAGAATTTTTCTATAAAAAAAAACATTTCTGAGTTTGAAGGAATGAAAATTTGCCAGAAAAAAATAAAGAATTTTTGATTAATCTCAGAAGTTTTCTACAAAAAAGACAAAATTTAAAAAACAAAAATTTACTTTTGAAACAGAAATTTCCAAGATTTTTTATTAAAAAATTCTGAAATTAATCTGAAATTTTGAAAAAAAAAATTTTAACACGTTTTCAATTTGTCAAACTCAGAAATGTTGTTGAAAAAGACTGAGATTAATCTGAAACTTTCTGAATTTTTTTCCTGCAAGCTTACTCCTTTTTTCTATCTACAATGATCCTGAGAGCCCGTTGTAGATTTTTCACTTACTAAAGTGTTTGTTTTGTGTTGCCTTTGAAACAAATTATTTTATTTTTACTCTTGTTTGTCTGCCTTTATGTGTGTGCAGCATCACACCCATCTTCACCCTGTCCAGCGTGTCTGGAGAAAGCCTTGACCTCCTGAAGGTTTTCCTGAACATCCTTCCTCCACTTAGCAACAGCAAAGAACAGGAGGAACTGATGCAGCAGCTTACAGAGTTCCAGGTCCACAAGCAAACACACACAATATGGACACGACGTTACATTTATGTCTCTTTTAAGAATGGGCAATATGGCTTTAAAATGAAATATCTTATGCTTTTTATACCAGATCTGATTTCCGATTTTAATAAATTATTTTTCTCACTTTCTTTTCAAAAAAAAGAAATTGCGGCAGAGTATTAAGGACAGGCCAAAAAAATGTTTTGTTTGTTTAATTACGACAACATAATGGAAGAATATTGTAAAAATTAAAAGAAAAAGTTGTTTTAATGAGAAAGAGCTTCTCTAAAATCATTGAGATCTGATGATGTAGTTCTTTCTTTGAAATATACACAGTTGTTTGCAAACATCGTTTCTATGAATATTATGACTTTATTCCCAAAATTGTATAAAAAAAAACATAAAAAATCTTAGCCTGGCCCTAATAATCAATCATAAAATTGACATGAATTCAAAGTCCAAATAAATAGAAACTGTAAAACACGCGAGTCAAACAAGAAACCAAAGAAGTGAATTGGTAATTTTAAAAAATGCCAAATTAAAAAAAAATTTGACATTTTTTAAATCTTCAAAAACCTCAAAATTTGATTAACTGATTAAATCAATTTATCGCCCAGCTCTAGTCCCGTCAGAGCATGTAGACGTATAGCTCCAAAAACTAGAACAAATAAAGCATACATAGGATTTCAGAAAGAGGACCCTTCTTACTGTCAGAAACTTTCAAAGGTTCTGTTGGATAGTTTTTTTTCTCTTAAAAATAGTTTTTTTATGCTACAGATGTCCAATCATGTGTTTGCAGGTGGATGAGATCTACTCAGTTCCTGATGTTGGGACTGTTGTTGGAGGAACTTTGTACAGGTAAGATGACATGGTATAACTAAAGGTTACATCTTCTAGTCAGCCATTCTGTTGCTAACGAATAGATTTGCAATGTTGATGGATTATCAGCTGACCTTATTTTTGTCTGTTTAGATTCAGTTCAATTTAATTTATCCCAAAAAGTTTGAAAATAAAACCTGAACATCGTCTTTAATTTTTCCTTATTTTTTTGCCAGTGGAGTTTGCAGGGAGGGCGAGCGTCTCGTTGTTGGACCCACAGAAGAGGGTCGTTTCCTGCGTCTGAAAGTGGGCAGCATCCAGAGGAACCGCTCGGCCTGCAGGGTGCTGAAGGCCGGACAGGCAGCCACTCTGGCTCTGGGAAACTTTGATCGCTCACTTTTGCGCAAGGTCAGAGGTCACCGAATGTTGGGTTAGTAATTAGGACAAAAATTCAGGCTCTCTGGTTTGTGTTCACTGATAACGAAAAGCAGTGGTGGGCACACTTGTGCTAACTCGCTAATAGAGGAGCAAATTTAGCTCTATAGCGTTTTTGCTAACTTTGAAAACGTCTGGTGCACATCGCTTTAATGTTTTCTAAACTTTAAGTTGAATAAAGTTTGACATTGTAGAAGTTTTGGTAGTTTGCTCAAAAACTGTACTCTAACTTAAATGACCTAATTAAGAGTAAAAAAGTATTTGGTAAAAGTCAACTCATGTGCAAAGTAACTGATCAAATTTTCAATCATTTAATATTGAAAAATTACATAATCAGATGGATCAAAATATAAAGTTTTGAGGACAATAATTCATGTAAGTAACAAAAACAATCAGGCAAAAAAAAAAAAAAAAATCCAAATCAGTTTTTTTAATGAAATACTTATGAAACTTTAATAAAAACTACAAGTGTGTGTCTGTGTCTGGTGAAGTTTTGGTTGAAACATGTCTGTTTTTCATTCAGTCAGTAGAAAATCCAGAAATTGTGCTCTAGTAAGGCTGGAAATACTTCACAATAAAATTATTCAAGTAAAAGTAAGAAGTGCAGCCTCGTAAAAATGCTCTAAAAAGTAAATTTTTTCAAAAAGGTTATATAACTGAATGTAATTGAGTAAATGTAACCAGATCCTACCCGTTCATATGCATGCTCTTATTTTGAAGTGTTCCACTTCCTGTGTATTGCAGGGCATGGTGATGGTCAGTCCCAAGATGAACCCGACCATCTGCTGCCAGTTCGAAGCTGCCATTGTTCTGCTCTTCCATGCAAAGACTTTCCGGAGGGGTTCGCAGGTCACCGTCCATGTCGGTAACGTCCGGCAGACGGCCACGGTGGAGGGCCTTCACGGAAAGGTTGGTGAGTTTTCTTATTCGTGTTACGTTTGGAAACAGACTGTAAATTCTTCACTTCTGGTTTCAGGACGAGCTTCGAACAGGAGAGAGGGCTGTTGTTCGCTTCCGCTTCATCAAGCACCCTGAGTATTTGCGACTGAGCGCCAAGCTGCTCTTCAGGGAGGGAGTCACCAAGGGCATCGGTCATGTAACGCGTCTGCTTCCCCAAGACCAGAATCTGAGTCATGACCAGAATCTGCAGGATTACTAGGGTTGATTTCACTAGACCAACAAAAGCTGGCTTTATGCTCCTGCCACCTACATGCATATTAATCCACAGTTCATACGCCACAAAGCTAAGAAATTTGGTTTCTTACTCTAGGTTGAAAGAACAAAGTGCACAAGAGTGCTGAAGTCCTGATAAGTTCATCTCACTGCAGCAAACATTGTTGTTTTAACACGTCCACTTTAAATGTCTGACCAATCACACAATAGTTGTTGTTCTGCCCAGATGAGTCAAGAACAAGCTGGACCACCAAAACCCACGTCAGCGTCTGGATTGGCTGTGTTTTGCCAGACCTTGGTCTTGAGCCAGAGGAGGGTAGAGTGGAGGAGGAGTTTCATCAGCTCTGAGTCTTGTTCACAAATGGGGGAAAGATGGAGCAGGAGATTAATAGACAGATTGCTGTGTTGAAAGGTGACGCTCTCGATTTACCAGTTGATCTACGTACCTATCCTGATCTAAAGACACGAGCTCTGGGGAGTGACCGAGAGAGTAAGATCACGGATATAAGGAGCTCAAATGAGTTTTCTCTGCAGGGTGACTGGGCTTTTCATTAGAGAAAGGGTGAGAAGCTCGGTCATCAACTCAGAGTTGAGCCGCTGCTTCTCTTTGTCAAAAGGAGCCATATGAGGACACAGGACACGATGGAGGGACTAGGATTATTGGCTTGACTGGGATTATGTTGGGATTCCCTGATGTAATCTCAACAAGAGAGAGAAGGCTGGGACTCTGCTTAGGCTGCTGACTTTATGATGAATGGATGAGTGGATGGATGGATGGATGAGGAACACTCTTCCCAAACAGTCAGCGAGTCACTTCATCCAGACGATATCCAGATGTGGCTCACATCTGGCCTCTCTTTTCTTCTTGCAGTAATTTTGACTTTTAGCTCTTACATGACTCTCTTCTTCTCTTAGTGGAAGAAGAAGAAGACCAGGCAAACGCTTGTTTGCCTACTTCATGCTGTCAGACAGGTTCTACTTAAGTGATTTCTTGATTGAAATCAAATTGAACTACTTTAATTTTCATTATTCATTTGGATAGCAGTTTAATACATTAAATATTTGTTATAAAACTGTATTGTGCTTTTATCTGATACTAAAATGTGTTTGATCTGATATATTTAAGTGCAACTAAAAAGCAAAAACTATTATTGTAACAACTTTTTTATTTGTATCTGTTTCTGCTCCACTGATCAACTTAATTCTGACTTTAAAGTCAAATCTGATGTTGAAAGCTGTTAGGTACAATTGTGACTGAATTGGAAGCTACAACCGTTTGACTCAACAAACGGTTGTTGAGTCAAATCTACCAGTTGTGGTAGATTTTTGCAAAAATCCTTGTTTTAATTTAGAAACAAAAGAGTGAAGATAATGATGTCAAACATAAAACCTGTTCAGGAAAATGTTTCCACATACCAATGACAGGAGGAAATACTGAAACTCCAACAAATACCACATATTAAATTACTATTGTTTTGAAGACTTTATTTAGAATAAATATATTTTAGTACTTATACAAATGAACATTTAAAAATCCTTTTATCTCCTTTTTCCCCTCATTTCTTCCATTTTGTTGGAATGTATCGATAGTGTAAGGGAATCTTTATCCATGTTTTCCTGTTCTGTTACTCATCTATAATGCAGAAACAGTTAACGCTTCATCCTCATGTTCATTGTAGCACTTCTCTACAACCTGCGTTTTAAAAAAAAAACACAAACTACATTTGCATCAATCATCTCAAGACGTTTTTGTATTTTGAGGATTGTAGGTGAATCTGTTCAAGCGAGCGCACATTAAATTCGATTTGGATCTGAAACACTGAACTCCTTTTTCAAAAGAGCTGCAGTGAAAGACGGGTGCGGTTGGTTTGTAATTTTGTGGATTAAATGCACACTGCAACTACGCCCAGTTTAGGCTAACCTGCATGCTCGGTAATGGGCAGGTGCTCCAACCTGTATGTGTTGACTTTAACTTCTAACCTTTTTGTTTTTGTTTTTGTTTTTGTTTGAGCATTTGTGCAATTGTTAATCTAATCTTGAATGTACTCCATGGTTCTTGTCACTGTTGAAATGCAGTCGCTGCTGACTCTGCTGTATTCTGAGGGTACATGTGTGCCGCACAGTTGGTACTGCTGATTCTGCAGAGTGTAGAAGCTGAAAACGGACACAGAGGGTTTAAAGTTTGCTTTTCCTTATCGTTCCTCGAGTTCTTAAATAAAGAGTTTAAGTGGAAAGCTGAGAATGTTTGACGTACTTTACTTTTAGCATCCTAGCAAAGTGTGTTTTATTTTGAATGTTTATATTCATGCTAATTCTTTGGTAAAATCACCTAATCTGCAGTAAAACAGGACTATGAGGATGAATGAAATGGCTTTAATAATAAAAAATCAACGTTCAAACCATTTTAGAGAAAAATCTAAAGCAATAATTAGCTATTATTATAGAACAAGCTGCAAAACTTGATTTTACATAAGAGCTGGAAAAAAATCTTGTTTTTATGTTGTTTTCTGTACAGCTCTGTTTTGAAAAATAACCACTGTCATCCATTTTAACGGTAGAAACTGAAGAAATATTGTTTCGTCTTTCTCTTCAACAGTCCTTAAATGCATTCTCTGTGTTGGTGGCAGTAGTTCAAGAGCAATTATCTGTAATTGTGCTGCTGTTTCTTCTCATTCGGATTTCTTCAAATGGAAATAAATCGTTGCTAAGCTAGGCTCCTCTGCCGTGGCTTGATCCTCGGATAGAGCTGGGAGAAAAAGACAAAAAGATTCTCATTGAAAGATTAAGTTTCCAAATTTAAACCAATAAGAATAATTATTTGAATTTCATTAGAGAGCCTTTTTTAAAACAAACAAGACCTGGAAAAGGTCGGAAAGTATCACAATGTTGAGAATTAAATTAGGATTCAGGTTTTTTCCTGCCGATTACAATACCGATCACCGATACCAATCATTGCATCAGCGATACCAATCATCACAGACACCTAAGAAAGTGGTGTGATGTGTAAGCTGCAGTTCATCTTACCCCAAGAAGGTTGCGGGGAATGTATCCTTCATGGTCGCCACATCGAGCCCACCACCATTCTGTCTCGACCTCCCCTTCCTGTTTCAGCACCGTCAAGCAGTCTCCTTCGCTGAAGCCGAGCTCGTCCTTATTTTCAGGCGTGTAGCTCCACAGAGCATACACCACCCCACGGTTCATCACACCCATCTTCTCCTGAACACCTACAGCGGCACAGACAGGAAACTTGAATAGATGAAATAATTTATTTACTGTATCAGCAATTCCCTGGCATTACTATTAGTGTTTTATATGAGGCAGCTCAGTGGTTCTTTAGGAACATACTTGAGTTAATCTTCTGCTATCTTGACACTTGTCTGAATTTGTGATAGAGGTGGGTTACGATCAATTAATTACCGCTAATTAGTGGTTTCATATGAAAATGCGTCGCATTTCGGCGCTAATTTTAGCTAATGTTCAGTTTCTGCCTGGTGAAACCACCACAGCAGTGGTTGATGCAGGGCACTCTTGTTGACGTCTCAAGCATTGTTGGCAGGCATCATTTCTGCTCAGTGTGAATCAACTTTCATCAGAGAACTGAGCACCTAATGGTCCCTGGTCTGGCAAAAATGCTCCCTGTTCCATTCGAGACGAGGATGCCTGGCCCAGGTGGTGTGGTCAGAGACCCTTACTGGGCGTCTAGCAGACCATGCTGATGTAAACGGTTCTGATTGTCTGACGTGACACTTGGGAGCCTCTGACCTCCCATAAATGTGCCAGGAGTTGAGTGGACTGTTATCATCCGGTTCAGCAGGGCACCTTTCAAAATGAAGCAGCCACCAGTGTGAGATGTGACCAAAAGGACTGGAAGAGACACAAAGACTCTTCCAGTTTTTGTATCTCAGTTGCAACCTGCTGATGATATTCTGTGACACTCTAAGCTCAGTGGCCACATCTGTCTGAAGACATCCTGTTTGCAGCCTCACAATGGCGAGGAAGTACTATTGATTAGTTGTTAGTCTCATCTTGGTCTAATGATGTCAAAATGTGTGTAGAGAATGACAAGAAGACTGTTTAAACACCGATTCTGATTGTACCAGTTGTGAATGTTGCCATTAAGCTCCTTGTTAGAAAACAGCTGGTTGTGCAAAAAAGTACTGAAACACTGAACAGCTGTACCTGTAGATGCAAAGGTTTACAGGTCACATTAAGCTCACCTGTAAATGTTCGTAGTGCATTTTAGGATTGAAATTTAACTCGAAAGCATAATGTCCTAAACCTTTTCTGAGTTGTGTATGTTTAATGCATTTTGGCAAAATACATTACCAAATATCTCACCATAAAGGAACTGGGAGCATTGTGCATAGCCCTCCTCCATTTCCTCACACTTGTCAGCTGCAGTCTGCATGTCACTGTATGTAGCTGCAAACACAGCTGCCCCAGATTCCACCAGGAACTTGCAAACCTGAACGTTGTTACAAGAGGCAGCACAGTGCAGAGGCGTCCTAAATGGGAAACAGACTCGCGTCAACTGTGCTCATGATCATGAAGGTGAAGCTTATCAGAGGAGCTCACTGCAGATCAGACTCACCAGCCATCACTGTCAGCAGCATTGACATTGACACCAAACTGAACCAAAAACTTCACGATGTCACTGTGGCCGGCACAGACAGCATTGTGCAATGCTGTGATTCCCTCGTCGTTAGGCATGCTGGCGTCATCCACCTGCATAAAGAAATATCAGCAACGTCAAAGATCCATTCATCCATCCCATTCTTCACCCAAATTCGCATAATTCTACATTCTGCTTGAATATCTATTCTAAAATCTCTAGCCCTGTAAGGTAGCATCAGCCAGAACCGTAACTCACATCATAGATGACTCTCTGGACAAGGTCAAATTCACCCTCCAGAGAGGAATCCAGAAGCAGGGCCAGAGGGCTGAACTGGACACGCGTCCTGTGCTCCAGGCGGTCAGAGCCAGGTTTACGCAAGATTGACTGTTTACTCTGAAAGACACAGCAGAAACTCTATTACCAGAATCTGTATATTTTGTTTAGTGAACAGTAATTATTTGTGGTACTTTTCTTGGTCCAATGTAGGCTAATGCATTTTCTACTTTGTTGAAATTGTTCCTCTACCAACATGGGCTGAAAGGCCACTCGGAGAGGAAGAAGCCATTGCTCCAAAAGAAACAGAAAAGACCAGATTACAGTTTTTGGAGACAAAGACCTTAATGCGGCGCAGTTGGTAGCACTGAAGGTCCTAAGCAAGACAGTCCTGAGCTCTAATCCCGGACTGGGAAGTTTTTGCACGTTACTCCTTATTGGAAGCACGACTGTCAATATAATTGATTGATCTTAGGTATGAGTGTGCATGGTTGTTTGTCCGGTGTGTCTCTGTATTGCCCTGTGACGGATGGAGACCTGTCCAGGATGCTCCTCACCAATCATGAAGTGTAGAGGATGGATGAATGTATCTGGGAGAGGTTTGAAATAGTTTATCAAGTCTTCATTCATCATACAAACTTCCCATTTGAAAAGGTTTGTGAACACCTTCAGAGTCACTGCATGTAAGGGAAAGAACATTTTTGCAACAGCAGTAGCATCTTAACTGGTAAAACTGTCTGTTACTCACAGGTGGGACTGTGTCTACTGGTTGCTGAAAGTTGAATGTGTCATCTGCCTGTTCTTCCTCCTCACAGCTGGGATAAGGCGGAGGAGGCCAAGTAAACATCTCCTCTGGAAAGTGCTCCTGATGAGTTGCAGTGGAAGAAAGTTCCTCATCCTTGTCTTCCTGTGGGGACAGAAGGAAAGGGTAATATCTGGGATCAGGGAAGGGTCTCCAAGGTGTCAAACTGTCACTGTTGCATCCAGCTGACATCAGAACAGCTAAACTTTTATCTTTGACCCTGGAACTAACATTTTTCTTGATGGTCCTATCGTCAGGAACTGTGGACTGAACATTTTCCTCTGGTGTACCGATGTTCTTCGTAGGAATGGTTTCCATGGCAGCCAGAGTTGTCTTCTGGTACAGAAGCTTCTCAATATTAAATCCAGCTGGGCCTTCAGGCTCTACGACTGAACTGCGTTTTTTTAGAGGCCGGGGGGCGTTGAGCAGTCGGCGGCGGAGGCCGTCCAAGTCGGCGTCAGAGTTCCTGTGAGGGTTGGACGCGAACGGGAGGAGTTTGGAGGGACTGAGGGGACGAGGAGTCACACATTCTGCTGCATCAGCATCTGCACCTTTGTCATCGTTGATAGCAGTCGAAATGGTATCAGTCTCAAACTCACAGAGCCCGGATCTCAAGGAAGTGCTCTCTGAGCTGACAGTTTGCGGCCTCTTGCTCGCTGGAAGGACTGGTTTTCCATACACTGCACAGGAAGAGACGGTGAAGAAAAGTACACAGAAATAATCAGTACATTTTATGTCCTACAGCTTTTCCTTCATTTCAGATAACACAATCCAACTCAACTTAATTTTGAGAGTGCAGTTAACCCAAAAAGTATTCAAACCCCAGTCAAATATGAAATTACACTCCCAAACACAAAGCAAAGGTATCTGAACTGAATCGGCATCACCTCGTGGTTTGCTGCGGGACAGTGTGCCCTGGCCTTCTGCTTGGTAGGCTTTGCCAGGGGTGGCCTGCTGGGTGTACATCGAATAGATTGATGAAGCTGCCAGAGTTTGCGGTTTCTGAAATACAGGTGGAGGCACATCTGTGGGGTTTGGTGTGTATGGTCGCACTGCAGCTGCAGGAGGACTTTCCTTATTGCTGTGCAGAGGGAGGGTGTTGCTGTGGGTAGACATGACTCCTGGATCCTTAAATTTCTTTTTCCCAGGAAAGGTCCCTGTCCAAAAGGCAGGCTTGGAAAAGGTTGGTGGACCAGAGAAAGGAAATAGTTTCGGTTTGGTGGGAACTGCTGGTGGCAGTGTTGACTTGGACAGACCATTCCCAAATGACTGAAAGCAAAAACAAAACACCAAAAGAACCATCAAAGTCATGGAGCAGAAAATAGATTAGAAATTAAGCAGAAGTCCAGTAAGACCTGGTTATCCTTAAGCTGTGTCTGTGCGGTGTGACCAAGTCGTGAAGCACCATGGGAAGGAATGTAAGCGTTGTCTTTTAGGCTCTCCACACCTACAAAAGATGCTTTACATTAAAATCTTTGACTTTGAAGAAGCCTCTTTGTTCCCTCAACATAACAAACTGCATTTCTTTGGTCCCTTAATTCATCCTACAAATAGTGGTTTTGTTAAATACTATAGACCAAGTACATTTTTTGCCTCTTTAAACCAATGGTTGCTAACTTTTCCAACAAGCAATGGGTCGTACTCAACTGTAATCTTCAGATTAACTTCAGAATACTAAAATTACAGAGAGAAACAAAGCCTTTACTAAAGCTAACGGACCATAGCTTTAAAAGCAAATGTTTGACATATGAGGGCAGCAAGTGGAGGCTACTTGGTTTTCTGGACAAAAGTTTCTACAATTACTTATTTCTGTGTTGAAACCTTTCACCTTTCAGAGTCAATCATCTTTAAAATGTCTAACAAAACCAAAAAGGAGCAGTTCACTAAGCATACTTATGCTTGGTTTGGCTGGTACAGCTGGTGGCTTTCGGGATGAGGCAGGCATTGGTAAGGTGGCAGTGCCATCTGGATATGCCGACTTCACCATTGTTTCCTGGCAAGGAAGCACAGCAGAAGGCTGGGAGCTTGACCTAGAGGTGGACTGGATGTACGGCCCCACTGCTGCTATTCTGGAGCTTGGTTCATGTTGAGGGTTGACGCTGCTTAAGGCCACCTGACAAATGATGGCAGAATTCAAAAAGGTGCAAAAATACAACAAAAAGTAATGGACTTTCTTTGCTTTTGTTGCTTATCTCCTTGTGATAAATAGATATTGTGATAAATGTGTTATTTAAACTTACTGGCAGGTTCTCTTTCTGCTGCAGGGCAGCCTTTTTTTTCCAGAGTCTCTCTTGAAGCTCACCAAGACGTTGGTCCATCGCAACAACTTCCAAGTTGTTCTTTTTCAGCCTGTCTTTCTGCTGCTGCAGCCTCGCATTTTGTTCCTGGTTCAGCTTGTTCCTCAGCTGGAAAGGAGCAGGAAGTTAAAACATAAACAAGATGACGAGTTTCTGCTTGGTGACCTGGGGAAAATCTTAGTTTTCAAGGTATTTTCATCTTGAGCAGTCATTTTTATGCCAGTTCTGCTGCTTTTTTTTAAATTCACATGTACTACAGTCTTAATCACCAACTGACCAACTTGACTTTGAAAAGTAAAAATAAATTAAATTCTTAGGCCTCTAATTCACCCAGCAGCATAGGCCTGGACAATAAGTCAATAACAATATATATTGTGATGGACACATAATCAATATCCATAGATAATACATGTGATAGAGTATTCTTTGGACTTCCATCCTGACGCTCTCGCTCTTTGGTTACCTAGCAACAACTTGCTTGGTAACAAGCAGTTTCAAGTTCCCTCAGCTTTGGTCACCTAGCAACAACCTGTTGAGTAACTGGCACAGCAGCAGTTTGAGGTTTCACCACTATGCCTCATAACTGCTTAAAAAACAAGCAGTTCTGAAATAAAAACCTGTGGTTTTATTTCCACAGGTGTGAAATAAAACTTGTGGGTCAAACCAAAGCTAAGCTATGAAGCGAATCAGAAACTGTGAGCGTTGTGAACAACCATCCCCCACTGCGGAGAGAGAAGTGCTACTCATGTTTCATTTTGGACATTTAAAATATTTTCCATTTCCAGTGTTAAGAGTTCTTTACAAAATTGGCCTGTGATTGGTTTTGGATTATTATGTCATTATCAATATATTACTTGGAAACGTCTGCAAAACAAAATTAGTGGGGCAATTTATCGTCCAGCAAAATTTGTTATGGTGATAGGCCCACTGGTATCACTGGTTTAAACCTTGGCTAAAAACATTTCCATGTTACAATTAACCAGCTTGTTATAATTACATTATCAAACACAAGATACTTTTATGCCTGAGGCTTCACCTGCAAGTCTTTATATAAGTCCTTTAGCTCAGAAGAAGAGTTGTGAGGATGAAAAGGAAAAGGAGGCTCAAAACGAGCGTTTCTTATAGCCTCCAGCTGGTCGCTCAGCTCCTCCACCTTGGCTGCAGCCAACTCCAACTCGTTGTGCTTCCGCTGGAACAGGCTGGTCATCTGCGCAATCTCCTCCACTGGTACAAACAGAAAACAAGCATCCCCAAAACATAACGTCACTGTACACAGCAAGTTATTTCCTTTAAGAGTTGCTATATGGGGAAAAGTTGCAGTTGGAAGGTCTCCTTGCCATCACCCTAAACTTTAGTGCCCTCTTTCTTAATAATTAAACACTCTGACATATTTTTCTTACCTTTGAATGATCAATTGTTATACATTCAAAAAGCCTAGACAAAATCACCAAAAGCTGCTTGAATCAAGGTTTAAATTTATAATCAATCAAACTAGTAGTATTGAAACATACAGTAAGTAACAGGTTGACTAATGCAATCTACTTCCACTGCTTTATATTTAAAAAGGGCTTTGGCAAGAAAAATAAAATAACCACCAGCCATTTCAGGCTCTAAGACATGCAAGACTTTTTCAGACGTTTCTCTCAGCTCTATGAGGCGATCTTGTCTTTTCTTATTATCCAACTAACTTTCAGAGGTTGAGCGAGGGGATAAAGGAGAAGTATCCAACAATTCCCATGGCCTTGAAGTAGTAATGTAAACATCCCCCGTCAGACTGAATGATAAGTTATCGTAGAGACAAGACAGCACTGTGAGGAAATAGAGTTCTTGTTTGCAGTCCTTGCCACATGACACATGAAGTAGCATAGCACCTAGATATTTCAACGTCCCAATAGATATTTCAACGTCCCTAGCTGCTTTCAAATATTGTAGATATGACCTACAAAAATGTCTGCAAGTAGGTAAGTTTTGTATGAGTAACTTGGAGTTTTGTTCCACAGAAAAATATGTGAACATTGAACAATGAAGAGGCAGGAATCCACTGCAATTAGCAAATGCTAATCAGTGTGCAACCCGCTACATAGTCCATACAACATATATGTAGTTTTAAAGAAGTTGTTTGATGAAACGGTTGTAAAACTAGTTTATAGTGTAATCACAGGTCAATTGTGAAAAAATGGCTATTTAAAAGCAGTTTTAATGGTGAAATGTTTCACAGAGTTGGTGCAAGAAGGAAAGCCTCTGACCTAATTTGGAGTTTATGTTTCGTTTCTGCTCCACTTGGCCCCTGAGAGCCCGGACCCGCAGCAGTTTGGTCTCCTGGTTGCGAATGTTTTCTTGCAGCTGAAGCAGTCGGTCTTGCCCAGACGCCTCCTGATGTTGCTCCTGCCTCTGATCCTGCAGCTTCAGGTAACACAGCTGCTGCTCCTGCAACATCCAGCAAAAGCCCTTCATTAGACAATTTACTGGCACACGACGCTATTACAGTTTAATATTGTTTTTAACATGGAAAGCAAAATTTGACTGCATTTTATAGCATTTACACCTCCGAAAACATTTATATTCAATCTTGTGCTTAGTGCTACAAGATAAAAGTTGCTTAGCAACCACCATTACTACTTAATAGTCTTAACTCGGGGATCAAAATTAAGCTGTGCATTCCTCTGTATCACTGTTTCTGAAAGGATAAAATGAGCCTGAAAACAGTGGATGATATAAAGCTACAGTGTCTCATTACACATGTGATGTGTGTCGCAATTAATTAATTAATCATATGATGAAATAAAATAATCTCCATTCTGATAATTATCTTTTGAAGACATATTTTGTTCTCAGATACTTAATAATCCATTTTATTCATGGTTTCTGTTGTGTTTGGTTTTTATTTATTCTTTTCTATTTGAATAATATAAGTGTTCGCCAGGTTGGAGAATGGCATTAACACTGATGAGTGACATAAAGTTCAAATTGTTCAATTCAATGTCAGGCTGGAACTGAGCTGAAGGGCAACGCGTTCTTTTGGTAAAACTATTAATAGTAGTCGTATGCATGCTGCAGAGTGCCGGTGTGCTGTACCTTGAAGGCCAAAAGCTGCTGCTGGGCATCAATCTGCTGCTGCTGTGTTGTTGCCAGATCCTGCAGCTCGCTCAGTGACATATCCAGAGGAATAACTGAGAACTGCAACAAAAAGCTCAGTTTGTAGTTTTGTTTTCATATTGTTTTTCTCTCTATATAGCAGTCATTATGCCAAATTACACAACTTCTGGGTGGGTTGCTTCACTATGTGGTGTGATTTCAGTGTTTCTGAATAAATAAAGATCTCACCCCATTCTCTCTGAGTCTTTCCAAAGTAGTTTGATCTGCAGCTCTGCATGCAGCTGAACACAAAAACAGATTTTTTTTTTAACGTATCTTTAAGTTTTCAGACTTGCTACAATGTTAAGTACAAAACACACACAATGAATTAATTATATGTTAACAACTGGTCATGAGATACGCTAAAGTTAAAGCAGATCAATACTTAAAAATACTGTGAACAAAAACACAGATGGAGCAGCCCACTTAATTCCTTCAGCTCTAAGCTGATTACTGCCTGAGCTGCTGGAAATACATGCTGAATCTGTTCTTTGGGAGCTGCAGACCCTCCTGCAGATTTGCACTACATGCTGCTAGATACAGGCACAATGGATTACATCTGAGGGTTTCCTCATGTCTGCATTTAGCGTCATCCAGATCCTGTCTGCTCTGATGATTCTCTATAAACATATTTTCTTTTGAACAGGTTCAGATCTGCATACGGACTATTCAAAACATCATCACATTGTTTGCACCAAATCTTTCTTGGATACTAAGATTTTAGTCGGCTCAATTCTTGACACTTTAAATCTGAATAATCAGCTGCTGGCCACGCCCTCAAATTCAATGCTTACACTCACACGTGAAAATGGCAACAAACAAATGCAAAATTATATAACCATAAATATTTGAAAAGCACAAGTGGGCCTTCCTGTACAGCCAACAAGAATGCAGCAAGTTGTTTCTCAATGGTAAGTCCACAACAAAACGCTTTTCTTTTCCAGCAGCCATTGTACGGCACATACAGTGATGAAACCAGCTGACCAAATGTGCTGGAACTCCACTTGGGTTGCTAAGTAATGGGCTGAGCTTGGCTGGGGTTGCTAGGGTACAGTGTAGTGCCCATCAATTGTTACTCAACAAAGGTTTTTCAAAGCTCTTTTTCAAAACACCAAATTATATCAACTTATTGCTAAAAAAAAAACATCACTTTTCTAAGCACCTGCTGTTTTAGAAGCAATGAAAGAACAAAAACGTGCAAAACTTAAAGTTTGCGTAATGGCCCTCTTCATCCCTTCTTTGATTAATAAATCTGGAAGATAAAGGTAAGATAATGTAACAGTCTTTGGTGATAATAAGGAATATCCAACCTGTTTCGTGTCCAGAGGCTCTTTGGTATCGCAGGATGTAGCGCACCTCCCCTCTCTGCTGGCCCCATCGCTGCAGCACCTCCAGCATCGGCTCGTCTTCTTCAACCACGCGCTCTGAAAGGTTAGAGACCAACACAGAGTCTTTAACATGCAGCTATAAAAATATAATTACTTTTTTTTTAAATCTCCTGTTGATCTTATCGAATACAGAAAGGTGGGTAGAGTGACAGAAACTCAAGAAAGAAAAATATGAATTCAAAATTATTTTTACTCATGTAAAATTGAACAGTAGTCATGAAAAGACAAACTACTCAAGTAAAAGTGAAAAATGAAAAAGATTAATTCAGAACTAAGTTATTGCTCAATCAATGTATGATAAAATAACATAATCAAACAAAAATATTAAATTATGTCCAGGGTTTCCTGAAAATAATGGTTAAAAATAAAAACAAATTAAGACATGTAACTCATTTACGCAACAGCAGCAGATCTTTGATGTATTGTGGTGTTAAGCTGTTCAGTGATTTATAAATTTACCGCAGTGTTTTTAAATCTATCCTCTGAGCCACAGGGAGCTGTACATTGATTCTAGATCGTTCCTCTTTAGGTCCAAAGACAATAACTTCAGGTTTTAGTTATAACGGAGCAGTAATCATGAAAAGCTGCGGTATGTAAAAGTCACCTGAGCCTCTCCAGGTCTCGGCCAGGAAGCAGTCGACCTCACCAGGCTCCTTACAGAGATCCACAACGTCTCTGCACAGCATCTCTGGCATGATGGGAACCTCCATGACGCGCTGGTCGTTGCTGCCCAGGTGTACGGTAAGGAACATCTAAAAGCATACAGCAAATTATCCAGGAAATGTTTAAAAAAGGTCTGGAAGATTTAGAAAACAATCTACTGTAACTAAATAGACGGTTACAGTAGAGTGTTGCATATTGTAGGCCTGCTGCAAGAAGCAATAAATCAATTAACCATGTGATAAACTCAAACAATCTCAATCGTTTCTATTTATTGTTTTTATTCTCCTGCAAAAAACTGGGTAATAAAAGTCTTCAGTCTGGTGCTTTGGTCTCAACTAGCCCTTTTTTTGAAGGACAATTTTGTTGACAGAGACGTCAACATTTATTTTATTTGTTGTTTCTATTTCTGTTGTTTTGTTAGTTTATTTTGGATATTTAAAATATCTTCCTAATGTTCATTAAAATTTAACATTTATTGATCTTTGAGACTGTGTTTTTGCCTTATTATGCCATTACTTGAAAATGGTCTCAAAGAAGAACAATATCGTTGTTTATCACAAAACTTCTTGGACAATTTATCGTCCAACAAAATGTATTATTATGCCAGGCCTACAGGTGTGTCATAAAATAGATGTTAGTAGTGCTTTTAAAATAAAGCAATACTTCAAGAGTGTGTGGTGGAAGATATCAAACCAATGCTGCAAAGAATCTGAAATATGAAACAAAGGGCAGTGCAGGAAGTTTGCTTCAAGCAAAACTGTGAACAGAGAAGTTTGTCTCTTTATTTCCTCAAACAGATCATATCAGGTTCCTCTTCTATCACAATCAAATTAACTTTTGACTGGAAAAAGACACGTGAGCATGTGAGCTACGATCAGTCACTTCCTCACCTTCACAGCCCAGAGGAGGAACATTTACGTGCTTCAGGTCATCATATAATGTAGTTTCCCTCAAAGCAATGATGATGAAATCAAAAATCCTACAGACGGCGATATGGCCGAGTCATACAACGGAGTATTAAGGCTAAGAGGGACAATAAAAAAGGAGGAGAAATTTTCTAAAAAACAAATAAAAATAAAAAAAAAGTTAATTTCTGAGTTTGAAATGCAGAAAATCCCCCAAAAAAGTTCTGAAAATTTCTGAGATTATTGTCAAAATTCTCTTGTTTGAAAGTCGAAGATTTTCTCGTTTTTTTTCTAGAAAATCTCTGCTTCATCTCTGCATCTTTGAGGGTTTTTTCCTCTTTTTTATGCCCACAATAACTCCAATACGCTGTCATGGCTTTTTATTTCGTCTTTTTGATAGTTATTAATTTTTTCCATACACTCCATCATTACTGGAATCTCCCTGGTTTGCTACCAGTTGCAGATAAACCAATCATAAATCAATAATTCCTAGATAGATAGATAGATAGATAGATAGATAGATAGATAGATAGATAG
>VMRN01000078.1:1977348-1987799 GCA_010277015.1 Poeciliopsis turrubarensis | reverse complement strand
GATAGATAGATAGATAGATAGATAGATAGATAGATAGATAGATAGATTACAGCATTTAAAAGTTAATATGCTGTGAAATATAAAGTTCCTTCTCACCGGCATCATGCTGCGGAGCTGGTACCGTCGGTTCGGGAGGCTCCTCCTGTTGGACCTGTTGCAGAAAGGTTCGTCTGGTCCGGTTCGGTCCAGATTTTCTCTGGCCTTTATAGAAAAGCGCCGCCGATGTTCTTGTCGCCTGGTGTCGGTCCGCGGCGCGGAGGCAGAATCACCGGATCAGCTGCGGACTGGACAGCGGACTGAGGGCTGCAGGAAGCGGGACTGTCAAAATAAAAGCCATCAAGAGTCCGATAATTGATTCAATAATAATAATAACTAGAAAATTCCTGAAGAAATTTAACTGGGGCCCTGCCAAAGTGTGCCCGTCGATTTGAACCCACCGTCCTAAACATTAGCATCAATGCTAAAGAAAGCTCCAATGTAATCAATTGCATGTGGAGAGTCACAAGCCTGGCATACTCCATTCAGTATACTAAACATGGGTAATAAGTAAGGGAAATAGCTAATACCTCATTTAAGGTAAAAGGCTAATGCTAATGCTCTGCCTTGCTGTGCAAGGCAGTTCCCTAACTTGAGAGAAAACGATAATGCAAGCTAATATCATTGCAGCGCCTTGCGGCGCTGCATTAGCCACAGATCAATATTAAGGCTTTTATTTTGAAATCTTCAGTAAGCTTCATTTCAAATGTCTAAACTAATACCATGATTAACATTAATTGGATTAAATCAGTTATTCAATGCTCAAAAAAGCAATAACGTCATGTAAAAATTTTCAGGGCTTTTATTGTGAAATTTTCAGTTAGCTTCATTTAACATTTTCACACTAATCCCATGTGTAACAGTGGTTTTGTTGAAAAAGTCACATAATACCAATGAGAGCAAGTACCTGAAAAAAAACTATCAAGGCTTTTATTTTGAAATTTTCAGAAAGCCAGATTTTAAATGGCCAATCTAATCCCATGTGTAACAGTGGTTTTGTTAAAAAAAGTCACATAATGCCAAAGAAGGCAATTATCTAATATAAAAGAATGTCAGGGCTTTTATTTTGAAATTTTAAGTTGGCATCACATTAAATGGCAACACTCCTCTCATGTGAAACAGTAGTTATGTTAAGGCAGTTTTTTCATGCCCAAAAGATCAAAGACATTATGTAAAAATGTCAAGGCTTTTATTTTGAAATTTTTATTAAACTTAATTTCATTAAGTTTAATTAATATTACTTACCACTAATCCCATGTCTAACAATGGTTGGTGAAAAACAGTTATAAAATGCCCAAAACACAAGTAGTTCTAAAGGCCAGCTCCTTCCTCAGAGTTTTCTCATAGTAAAAACTACAGTGATGCGTTTATGTAGTTCTAATTAGCTGCTCGGCCCTGGTGTGTTCCGTTGCTATGGTCATGGATTCTCTGCCAGCTGTGGAGTGTGAGACATAATGGGGGAGAAAGAATTCTATCTTTGTGAGACACCTCAGTCAGTTTGAATGAAAAAAGCAGTCCGAACAACTCCTTCCCATTCGGAAACCGTGATACGTATCGGAAAACCGTTTGAAGCGTTTGAGAGGCCTATCTTTCGTCTCCGATATTCCCGCGATTCATATCTGTACATCACTCACAATAATAACAGCGACGAGATAAAAATGGTGTGCGCTGGGGTTTTGACATTTTTCAGAAATACATGGAAGTCAATGTGGCTGAGCGTGTGAAAATCCTGTCGCATGACTCCGCTCTGAAGCACCTTGAGAGAAAACCGTAAGACCTAGGAAAATTTCGAAAACATTTTACCGGAGCAGGCATGCGTATCGATGTCATGACTGAGTTTCATACCGATAGGGCGATATTTGTGGGCGTGACTGCGATTTCAAAATTTATTTTGGTGTCAGAATCGCACTGCTTCCCACACTCTAACGAAACGTCAGTTACACTCTAGTTTGGGCAGTTTCCAACTGACAAAAAAGTTTTGATCGTTTTTCGCTTTTTACTTTTTCATCGTAACTCCGAATCCCACCAAAAGTAATAGCTCCCCTCCCGGGAACGAGCCGCACGTTTTGATACCACTTTTGTGGGTGGGCACGCAGCGGTACGAGCCGCATTAACGGGAACGGAAGAAGAAGTTAAGAATAATAAAGAAACCTTCTATTGGGTGTAGATTAATAGGTGCCTGCCATGCAATGCATGGAGTCTGTGACTTTGTCACAGCCTCCTTATGCATTGCTATGGCAGGGCCCCAATAATAATAATAAACATTCCTCAATAAAATTTCAAGCTTAAAAGGCTTCAAAGCTTAAAACAACAGATCGATGATAAATTAACTCTGATTAAATTAACAATAATTATGAGGATAGGAATATTACAAATATTTACAATTTAAAAATACTTAATTTGAAAATACACTACCACTTACTAGTGCTGCTCTTTGTAGTATGTAGAATATGTCAGAGATTTATTCATTATTTTTAGATGAGTTTCATTCCTGAATAAATTTTGAAGCTTAAATCAACTGTGATTTTGAATGTATTTATTTTTTGTCATTTATTCAACAAAATTAAAAACTGAGTCAAAGGCAAAATGTTTACAATAATTTCACTGAATGAAAATTCAGAGTTACAAATTCAAATTTGTTTGTATTTATTGATAATTTTTGTCATTTTTTTTACCTGAAACATTAAAGTGTCAAAAATTACAAGCAAGAAATTGCTAACAGGGCAAATGCTTTTCACTGCTTTATAAATAAACAGCATTGGTTTAGACATAAAGATGTGACTTTTTAAGTTAATTATAACACACTGGAAAACAAAGATTGATGTTTATTGAGATGTATCGCTTGGTGCATTTTAACTATAACTCATATTAACTCTCTACAGTTAATAAAACTAGCAGATTTTTTAAAAATTAAAAGAAATGAGAAGCTGGGTTACATTTAAATAATAATAGCTACAATACGATTCCAGGCACTCTATTTAAAACCTATTTTTAATGTAATTAGTTTCTTTGTATGGTGTAAAAGTAAAACATTGTGTTGTCCAACAGGTACTACCTGTGTTTCAGGAATCATATAGAAGTTTAAAACAAATGTCAGAAATTGAAAGAAAGATTTCTGTAAACACTAGTTCTAAAATTAATGATGTTTTCTGACAATTTGGTGCATGCATGCTGCAGAAAGATGCAGTTTAACAGGTGTCTTGTTGCTGTGGTAACTGTGACCTCAATACAGACAGATAAGAGCCGCTGAGAAAAGATGGAACAGAATCACCCTGTTGGTATTACTGTAATTTTTTTCCACTTTTTGTAAATAGTTTATTGTATTTTATGCACATATTTATGCACACATATTCTATATCTTCTCAACTGCATTTCTTTTCACATTATTATGTTATGTTTAATAGCTGTGCATATAATTGTATATGCATGTTCCCAGTTACCTTTGACTTGTTGATTTACACCTGAATTTCCACATAGTGGGACAGTAAGGATATTTTTATTATATATTATCTTCTCCAGACTGTGTATGGCTGTGGAAAAGAGAAAGTAACTTTCTGCTGAAAAACGTAGAAATTTTGAGATCAATCTCAGAAATTTGCTAGAAAAATAAATAAATCTCTGAGTTTGGAAAAGCACAAATTTGCAAGATAAAAACTTGGATATTTTTTATAATTAATCTCCAAAATTTGCTAGAAAACATTCACCAAAAAAATTCAGAAACTTTGAAATCAAAATGTCCTTTTTTATTGTTTTTGTTTGTTTTTTTTTTAAGAAAATTTCAGAGATTGATCTAAAAATTTTGAAGTTTTTTTCTAGTAAATTTTTGATTTTTAAAACTCAGAAATTTCCAAGCTGTTGTATTTTTATATTAAATTTTTATTTATGTATTTTGGTGAACATGTACTCCTCCTTTTTCCTATCTCCAATGACCATACCAATCTCATCAATACCCAGAAGAAACACCAGTTTTTTTCTTTCCAGTTTACGATTATATCAGCATTTTTACTCCTTCTTTATTCCATCCAGTAATGAAGATGGAGCAAATATTATTTCACAGAATTCTTGTAGACATAATCAGAACTGATGCGCACTGCAAATGTAAAGATGAACGATAACTCCTGCGCTCGGAACGGTAGCAGAGTAAGACATCTTTCTTCATTAACTATCTTTGCAGAAAAGTAACCGGGGCTCTGCAGGCAGAGAGACGCAACGAGGCAAACAGACAGAGTGAGACAGCAGGTGTCATCGCTCGGCGTCTCGTTTTCAGCAATCAGCGCTTTCACTGTCGGTCTCCGATGGAGGAGAAGGAGTCAGGAGGAGGAGAAGGAGGAGAAGGAGGATTTTACCGTTCAGCCAAACGACTCCGGACGGAGGAAGAGGAGGAGGCCGGTGCCAGGGATCTGGAGGAAGGTGAAGAGAAGGAGGAAGAAACGGGCTCCGCCGAGGAGGATGCAGCGGGGAGCGGATGCAACGACAGCAGGAGCAGAAGGAGGAAGGTTGGTTAAAAAATATGTTAAAAAAATGGAAAACATGATGTAAAAAGAAGGAAATCTTCATCTGATTCTGTTTGTAACGAGGCTTGTCTCTCACACAAATCCAGAACCATCACCTTAGGATGACTTTTGTCACTCAGAACCTTTTTAATGTTCTTTTACTGAAGGAGAGGAGTAAACAGTTTTGAAATAAAAAGCAATGCACGACATGAACAAAGTGTTCAACTTTGTAGCAGAAAGTGTCACTGGGTGAAGCTGTGGGGAAAAATGATGTTGACTTTTATTTGTCATTCAGGCGTCAACTTTCACTGAACACAGAACGAAATTATGTTTTATTTGGCTCAAGGACTCCTGAACAGTTCTACATTTAAGCAGACCTGAAGATTAAGTTCACAGAATAGATATAAAAATCTCTGCAATTAACATAAAACATAGAAAAAATGAGCTAAAAACATCTTACAAACTGGAAGAATATGAAAAATATACGTTTATTTATGTGGCGCATTTTCAACAACAAGGCATCAGGAAAAACATCATAAGCACATCATGCAGTCACTATTTGTGAAACTGTTAACATACATTACATTTTAACAACGTCAGTGTATCATTTATTATTAATCAAAAGCGACTCGAAGTCGCTTTTGATTAAAGATTAAAGGATCTGAGTTCCTTTAATCTAGATTTAAAGGAACTCAGTGTTTCGACTGTTTTGCAGTTTTCTGGAAGTTTGTTCCAGAGTTAAAGTGCTTAGAAGCTGAAAGCAACTAAATACAAATACGAGTTTCTCTACATCTTGCTGAGAAATGTTGCAAATGTCTTCAGGTGACAAAAGGCTGACTTTGTAACTATCTTCATGTGAACATGAAGGTTCATCTCTTATATTTACAGCTCTGGAGAGCCCAGTGCACTGAAGCCCAAATATTGATTTCTGAACTCTTCCATAGCTAAAACATTGATATAGTTCTTTCTAAATGAATATGAACTTATTATTTATTTCAGGTCTGAAAGCATTCCATCTTCCTCATTATTTTGACCATTTCTCATTTTCTGCAAATAAATACAAACATTTTGCTTTTAATTTATAGAATAAAAGAACAATGTTCTTTTTACACAAACATATACCTATAAAGAGTAAAATTAGAGAAACTAATCCTTTTAAATGGTCTCTTAATTTTTTCCAGAGCTGCATATTTGGTAGTGAAATGCAGCACTCTTGTACATTGACTACTCTTGTCTCTACTTTGTCATTTTTTATTAATATTTAATGTATTTCCACTGTGCATTTTTGTTATAATTCCTTTTTTTTCATGATTTTTGCCAAATCTTTTTGCATATAAACTTCTGGGACAGCTTATGTTTTCAGACCGTTTTACTCTCTAACCTTTAAATAAACTCTGGCGCCTGTAAGTGGCTCTAACTCACAGTCTGGGCCAGCAGAGTGTTACGCAGAGAGGAAGCCTGGAGGCCCATCGTAACTCTGACGGCTCTGCAGAGACTCACCTTCTGGTGACAGTAGAACTATTCAGCATTAAATCTGCGAATCTGATGACGACGGCTAAAATCATAGCAATTCACTGAAAAAGCACAAAATCTTACCAAGAATTTATGTCTGGTTTCTAGTGAAAATATAAAATAAGACAAAACTAACTTCAAATTAACTTTTCTGCACTATAGGGGATCTTTTTTTAAGTAAATAAGTCATTTCAAAGTGAAATAATCTGCATATGGAACTAGTTCTTTTTTGTGCATATTAGGGAATTATTGACTCCCCTGCCACATGTTTATTGAATGTAGAGTAAAAAAAAGAAGCAAAATTATATTCATAGAAAATTAATTTTTAAAAAAGCATCAAAGAATGCAGTAAAGTATATTTACATAATCAAAGAAGTGAGTAGAAGTACAACTTACTTTTAAATCCAATAACCCGTCCAATAAATTACTATTAACATTAGCTTGGTTATAACGTTGTTTCATAGTGAGAAGTTTCTATATTTATATTTATAACTGGTGCAATGTATTCATAATTGCACCAAATCCAAAGTGTGTTTGATTTCCCTAAAGCTGGATTAATGTGTCTGTGTTTATGTTCTGTACAGTTTCTATTTAATTTTGCAAAGGACTGAAAAATAGTCCAAGCATGAGGCGCCAAAAGATTTTAGGTTGTGTATAATTTGCCCAGGTTAATTATTCATCAATAAATTCAAATTGGGAAATTTTAGGTTGCCTTTATCTGTTCAGTTTATCTTCCTGGACTCTTCTTTAAAGGGGCAGTTTTATGTAAAATCAACTTCTTTAGCTTTACATCATGTTATATTGTTATTCTCTTGTCAAAAACACATCTGGAGCGTTGCCTTGATTCCTTCCATGGTAACCGTTCAGCTGTCCAAAACGCCTGGGTGGACCTAGCTCCGCCTTCGAGGCTTAGCTCCTCCTCCGAGCTGCAGTTTCCAAGCTCCTGCTTCATAAATCACCGTGGCTACTCCTTCAGACTAGCCACGGGCAATTAGCGAACAACTAATGGAACTGTCCGTCAGCTGAGCTGAATATAGGAGATACTTTTCATAGAAACGCTGGTGAAAACATTGATAAAGGGTTAATAGAGGAGCCATGTTGTGATGACTTCCTCTAGTTTCAGAAAGAGCAGGAGCTTTCAAAGCAACAGAGGGATTAAATTACAAAGTACAACTTCATTTAAGTCATATTTGATATATACTGCTCAAAAAAATAAAGGGAACACTCAAACAACACAATATAACTTTAAGTACATCAAACTTCTGTGAAATCAAACTGTCCACTTAGGAAGCAACACTGATTGACAATCAACAATGATTTTGTTGTCAGCACATTCAACTTTGTACAGGACAAAATATTCAATGAGAATATTTCATTCATTCAGATCTAGGATGTGTTATTTGAGTGTTCCCTTTATTTTTTTGAGCAGTGTACAATGCATTTTTTTTTACTACTCCCAGGCCAGTTAATCTGAATAATCTCTCAAAATTAAACTAAATTAAACAGAATTTTTTTTTCTGCTTGTGTTTTCAGAAAAGTCTGTCTTGTCTATGTCGTCCGCAGGTGAAAGTTGAGTCTCTGAGGTCTAATTTAGTTGCAAAGATGTTTTTAAAATGAGGGCTTAGATGCATATCTATAAATTATTCTGTTTCTGTTCTTTAAGACTTAAGATCTGAGTCTTTATTAGGAGGGCAACACAACATTTTAGTGAGAATGTGGCTTTGACAGGAAATGTCTACCCTCAGAAGGAAGTGAGGTCATCACTCTACATACATAACTGGACTTAATGCAGCCAGGCTTCACAGGAAGGTTTCCATGTGTGACCCTGTTAGTGCTCAGCTTGGTTAGGTGCATTCAGCCGAGCAGAGCAGTCGCTGTTTCTCATGGTTTTCTGTGGGTTTTGTTCACGTTTGTCAGCCAGGTGATGTAGGTGAGAATCTTATGCCACTATAACTTAAAGCTAACCCTGCATGCACTTTACCACAAAACTAGATATTTACATGCACTGAATTAAAAAAAAAAAATAAAAAAAACTTTTTTGTACTGATTAACATCAAATAAAAGTAATCATGTCCTGTTTTTGGTCAGTTGAGATTAGAAAAAATATTTTTCAGGCCATCTGAACATCCTTAAAGAGTCTTAAATTGATGTATCTAAAATCAAATCTTAAATCTTAAATTTATTAAAGCAAACGTAAGTTAGACTTAAATGCATTATCACAGCTGTTAAAGTTTGATGTGGCAGGACTATTTATCCTTGTATGTCACACTTTTCTACAAGGCAAATATTTGAGACAGTTTCAATGTCTCTAAAAATGCTAATACTTGCTTGCTAAGGTAACGACTTGCTAGTTAGATATAAAATCTACCAAGAGTTGACTGGACAACGTTTGTCTCTGCCACTGACTAGCTTCTGTTGCTAACTCATATCATGCAGCTAGACGCATTCTGTGCAATGAAGCACAACACTTTGGGGGCTAAGGCTATGAGAAGCACAAAGCTGCCGCTAAAAGTCGCAAAAAGACCCCCAGAAATTTCACAAGTTTGGTCCCTTGAAACATAGAAAACATAGATTTTTATTTCTACATTTCTGCTGTGATATACAGTAAGTCTTAAATTTGATCCATATGCTCTTAAAAAGTCTTAAATTTGAGTTGGCGAAACTGCAGAAACCCTTTAATTTTTCATTTGGTTAAATTCAGATGATTAAACTCAACAGGGTCATTCATCCATCCATCCATCCATCCATCCATTCATCCATCATAAGGCTTTCATCCCATTTTGTGTTTTCAAGAACTATTTTAAAATGGCCTTATATTTTCAAGAGCTCACTCCTGTTGTAATCGTAAAATGTAACTGTTGTAACACGCTTTGATTTCACAACAAGGCTGTAAAATAATTTTTTTTGCACTGGTTATGCTGGTGCGCCTAACGTTTTTTCGCAGGTGCACCAGTAGGAAAGACAGGAGTACCAAAAGTTTCACCTGCATAACAGAAATATTTACTTGTAAACAATCTAATAAACATAAACAAGTTTATGTGGAATTATGTAAATCCAGTTAAAGGTGTTCAAAGTGCTTCAAATTAGTTGAAAATCTAACTTTATAAGATAAAATGATGGTAAAAAAAAGTATATTTTAACATTTCAAACTGAGATTCAAGCCATTTTTCTTCTAAATCATTACTTCGAACAAAAAGTTTGTGAAAGGAAGTGTTTCTGTTGCAGACAGTTAAACTTGATAATCATTTGTGAGGGATGATCTTTTTATTTGAATAACTTGTGTCACTGGTTTTTTATTAGCTGCACTGTTGAGTAATTGATCACTCTTTGGAGCCCTGCAATAGAGACTTCCTTTGAACTAATTAAAAGTAAAAGCAAATACACCTGCAAACGTAGACAATCAAACAAACCACGTATTGTTCTGATGGTTACACCATTTCCACGCCGTCGGTTTAATCCCATCAGTGGGACCAGAAGAAGAAAGTGTCAGATGTGAGCCGGCAGGAAGGATGCTGCGCGTAACACAACACCTCCTCTCTGGCGTGCAAACACAGGCTAAATAAAGACACACAACCTTCCTTCCACCGACTGAGGCCTGGTCTCCACGGCGACGGGGCAGCATGTGTGTGTCTGCACAAAGAGGGAGTGTCACCATGGCGACGGAATTCCATTGCGTCTAGCTAACCCCCGACTGCTCACAAGCAGGAGAACGACTAACTGTTGGTGTTGCTATAGTAACCGGCGCGAGAGCAGCTGAGGGCGCACGCTGTTGTTGTTTCTGGTGGTACGGTCCAAAAACGTCATGCAAACTGCACTGTAAAAACACTTGGAATATGAAAAAAATTGACATAAAAGTAACTTTTCAGCAAGATATGAGTTTGATTAAAGTAAATAAACTTAAAAGATGTAGAAAAAAGAATACTTGTTCTATAGGTGGATTATTTCACTTCTAACAAGATATTCTGTCCCTATTATAAGTGAAATAATCTGACAATGAAACTTTTTCATCAATATTAAGAACTTACATCAAGCACCTATCTTGCTAAAAAGTTACTTTTAAGTTATTTTTGTCTTATTCCAAGTGTACTAAGATATTTGCAATAGAAACTAGATCAAAAATAAGATTTTTTGTTTTTGTAGTGTGTTTGTCTACTTTGGTATAAAATAACTTTTGGTTATATTTATGTGTGGATGAAGAGATAACATGCATTCTTCATGGATTTTCAATAAAGTCTGCAGTCTAAGGAGAAAAGTAGCATTGATAACTGGTAACTGATTTGTGGTCATTTTGGCACATCTGTCTGTGGTAATATCTAAAAAAAACTCTTTGGTTTATAGTCCAAATGCATTTAATTCAGTTATCATCTATCTATCTATCTATCTATCTATCTATCTATCTATCTATCTATC